>SSNP01000253.1:496332-516722 GCA_006937955.1 Pachypanchax playfairii | reverse complement strand
CTGACTGGATCTCTTCAAAAAGATTATTACTGTGTAGATGATCCCATAACTGGTTTGCAACTATCTTTTCTAGAATTTTTGAGATGAAGGGTAAATTGGATATAGGTCGATAATTACCTGGAGATCCTGGATCAAGATCAGGTTTCTTAAGTAAAGGTTTAATAACAGCAACCTTAAAGACCTTAGGCACATATCCATTCATTAAAGACATATTGATCATGTCCAATATCCATGTGTTAATCAATGGGAAGACATCTTTAAAAAGTCTGATTGGAACAGGATCCAACATACATGTAGATGGTTTAGAAGAAGCTATAATTTGTGTTAACTCATTAAGATCAGCTGGACAGAAACTGTCTAAACATGATTCAGATTCTAAAGCTGCTTCACTGGACAACGAACCAGAGACAACAGTGGGAAGGACATTATAGATTTTTTCTCTTAATGAATCTATTTTATTAGTAAAGAATTCCATGAAGTCATCACTACTGAGGGTTACAGGGATACACGGTTCAACAGAAGTTGGGTTTTTATTAATCTGGTTACAGTACTAAACAGAAACCTGGGATTGTTTCAGAAAGCAGGTTTAAGAAACTCGATCAAAACCTGAACTCAAGGTTGTCCAACTCTCCCTGGTCTGTGATGATGCAAAGTCTTTGCAGCTGTTCTGTTCTATTATTCTTTAGGACTGAAGATGAAACTAATGGAACAGATTCTTTCTATTTAGTTACAGTATTTTCTGATAAACATCAGCAGTAATTATATTTTCTTTCTGTGAAGTCCATCATTATAAACTCAAATGTTATTAAATGATCAAGTTGTGATGAAACACTATCAGCTGTTCCGTCTCTGCATCATCAGTCAGAACAAGATGAAGATAGTGAGTTAGTTTGTGGGTCAAAGACTCTAAAGATTTATAACTAATAACTGATCTATAGATGATCAATAGACCTGATAGGAAACCAGCTGCTGCTGCTGGAGGAACATAAACATTTATAATTAGGAGTTGATTCATTAATACTAACATGATCCTCCTGCTGCAGGTTTCTGTTAGACTCAATAATCAATATGATGATCAGTTATCAATCAATAACAGATCTAATAATCAATCTGATGGTTTTAATGTTCAGTTCTTTAGTAGAAACAGTGTTTATTTCATTTGGTTGGTGGTTGAACAGAAACTCTAACCCTGTACTGGATCCTGGTCTGGAACCTGTACTGGACCCTGGTATGGACCCTGGACTGGACCCTTGACTGGACCCTGGTATGGACCCTGGTCTGGAAACTGGTCTGGACCCTGGACTGGACCCTGGTCTGGACCCTGGACTGGAACCTGGACTGGACCCTGGTCTGGACCCTGGACTGGACCCTTGACTGGACCCTGGTCTGGACCCTGGACTGGACCCTGGTCTGGAACCTGGACTGGACCCTGGACTGGACCCTGGACTGGACCCTGGACTGGACCCTGGTCTGGACCCTGGACCGGAACCTGGACTGGACCCTGGTCTGGAAACTGGTCTTGACCCTGGTCTGGAAACTGGACTGGACCCTGGTCTGGACCCTGGAGTGGACCCTGGTCTGGAACCTGGACTGGACCCTGGTCTGGACCCTGGACTGGAACCTGGTGTGGACCCTGGTCCGGACCCTGGACTGGAACCTGGACTGGACCCTGGTCTGGAAACTGGTCTTGACCCTGGTCTGGAACCTGGACTGGACCCTGGACTGGACCCTGGACTGGACCCTGGACTGGAACCTGGACTGGACCCTGGTCTGGACCCTGGACCGGAACCTGGACCGGACCCTGGTCTGGACCCTGGACTGGAACCTGGACTGGACCCTGGTCTGGACCCTGGTCTGGACCCTGGTCTGGACCCTGGACTGGACCCTGGACTGGACCCTGGACTGGACCCTGGACTGGACCCTGGTCTGGACCCTGGACTGGAACCTGGTGTGGACCCTGGTCCGGACCCTGGACCGGAACCTGGACTGGACCCTGGACTGGGACCTGGACTGGACCCTGGACTGGACCCTGGTCTGGACCCTGGTGTGGACTCTGGACTGGAACCTGGTCTGGACCCTGGAGTGGACCCTGGAGTGGACCCTGATCTGGAACCTGGACTGGACCCTGGACTGGACCCTGGACTGGACCCTGGTCTGGACCCTGGACTGGACCCTGGTCTGGACCCTGGTCTGGAAACTGGACTGGACCCTGGACTGGAACCTCGTCTGGAAACTGGTCTGGACCCTGGTCTGGAAACTGGTCTGGACCCTGGACTGGACCCTGGACTGGACCCAGGTCTGGACCCTGGACCGGAACCTGGACTGGACCCTGGTCCGGACCCTGGACTGGAACCTGGACTGGAACCTGGACTGGACCCTGGTCTGGACCCTGGTGTGGAATCTGGACTGGAACCTGGTCTGGACCCTGGAGTGGACCCTGGAGTGGACCCTGGTCTGGAACCTGGACTGGACCCTGGTCTGGACCCTGGACTGGACCCTGGTCTGGACCCTGGACTGGACCCTGGTCTGGACCCTGGACTGGAACCTGGTGTGGACCCTGGTCCGGACCCTGGACCGGAACCTGGACTGGACCCTGGACTGGAACCTGGACTGGACCCTGGTCTGGACCCTGGACTGGAACCTGGACTGGACCCTGGCCTGGACCCTGGACTGGACCCTGGTCTGGACCCTGGTCTGGACCCTGGTCTGGACCCTGGACTGGACCCTGGTCTGGACCCTGGTCTGGAAACTGGACTGGACCCTGGACTGGAACCTGGACTGGACCCTGGTCTGGAAACTGGTCTTGACCCTGGTCTGGAACCTGGACTGGACCCTGGACCGGAACCTGGACTGGACCTGGACTGGACCCTGGTCTGGACCCTGGTGTGGAATCTGGACTGGAACCTGGTCTGGACCCTGGAGTGGACCCTGATCTGGAACCTGGACTGGACCCTGGACTGGACCCTGGACTGGACCCTGGTCTGGACCCTGGACTGGACCCTGGTCTGGACCCTGGACTGGAACCTGGTCTGGACCCTGGTCCGGACCCTGGACCGGAACCTGGACTGGACCCTGGACTGGACCCTGGTATGGACCCTGGTCTGGAAACTGGTCTGGACCCTGGACTGGACCCTGGTCTGGACCCTGGACCGGACCCTGGACTGGACCCTGGTCCGGACCCTGGTCTGGACCCTGGACTGGATCCTGGACTGGATCCTGGTCTGGACCCTGGACTGGACCCTGGTCTGGAACCTGGTCTGGACCCTGGACTGGACCCTGGACTGGACCCTGGACCGGAACCTGGACTGGACCCTGGTCCAGACCCTGGACCGGAACCTGGACTGGAACCTGGACTGGACCCTGGTCTGGACCCTGGTGTGGAATCTGGACTGGAACCTGGTCTGGACCCTGGAGTGGACCCTGGAGTGGACCCTGATCTGGAACCTGGACTGGACCCTGGTCTGGACCCTGGACTGGACCCTGGTCTGGAACCTGGTCTTGACCCTGGTCTGGACCCTGGACTGGACCCTGGACTGGACCCTGGACTGGACCCTGGTCTGGACCCTGGACCGGAACCTGGACTGGACCCTGGTCTGGACCCTGGACTGGAACCTGGACTGGACCCTGGTCCGGACCCTGGACTGGAACCTGGACTGGAACCTGGACTGGACCCTGGTCTGGACCCTGGTGTGGAATCTGGACTGGAACCTGGTCTGGACCCTGGAGTGGACCCTGGAGTGGACCCTGATCTGGAACCTGGACTGGACCCTGGTCTGGACCCTGGACTGGACCCTGGTCTGGAACCTGGACTGGACCCTGGTCTGGACCCTGGACTGGAACCTGGTGTGGACCCTGGTCCGGACCCTGGACCGGAACCTGGACTGGACCCTGGACTGGAACCTGGACTGGACCCTGGTCTGGACCCTGGACCGGAACCTGGACTGGACCCTGGTCTGGAAACTGGTCTTGACCCTGGTCTGGAAACTGGACTGGACCCTGGTCTGGACCCTGGAGTGGACCCTGGTCTGGAACCTGGACTGGAACCTGGACTGGAACCTCGTCTGGAAACTGGTCTGGACCCTGGTCTGGACCCTGGTCTGGAAACTGGTCTGGACCCTGGACTGGACCCTGGACTGGACCCAGGTCTGGACCCTGGACCGGAACCTGGACTGGACCCTGGTCCGGACCCTGGACTGGACCCTGGTCCGGACCCTGGACCGGAACCTGGACTGGACCCTGGTCTGGACCCTGGTGTGGAATCTGGACTGGAACCTGGTCTGGACCCTGGAGTGGACCCTGATCTGGAACCTGGACTGGACCCTGGTCTGGACCCTGGACTGGAACCTGGTGTGAAATCTGGACTGGACCCTAGAGTGGACCCTGGACTGGACCCTGGTCTGGAACCTGCACTGGAACCTGGTCTGGAAACTGGATTGGCATAGTTTTGGATAGCAAATTGTTTGCAGTTTTTTGGTCCTCTGACTAAAACTGTAAAAGTTTCCAGTCTGACGTTGTTGATGTCAACAGGACTGAAAACTTCTGACACATTACTGTGAAGGATGATGTGAAACAGCTCTCAGTCTTTCTGCTGCAGCAATTTCTGGAAGCTTCTTATCTGCTGTCTGTTATCACCTGAGTGTTTCCATTCTCGTTTTCTTCCATTTATGGACTGCAGGCCTCTGCTCTCTTTTCCTCTCCTCTCCTTCAGTCATTTCTGCTGCACTAGCTCAACTTCTGTCTGCTATAAAAAGCTGAGGAAACACTTAATCTTTGTCTGTTTGCCATTCTGCAGTAGCATGGCTCCAAAGAAGGTGGAAGCAAAGAAAATAGAGGTGAAGAAGGTGGAGGTTAAAAAGGAAGAGCCACCTCCTCCTGCCAAACCTGCAGAGCCGGAGCTCAAACCTCCGGAGGTGGATCTAAAAGGCATTGTGGTAGAGTTCTCTCCAGACCAGATCGAAGAGTTCAGGGATGCATTCTCACTGTTTGATGAGACACCCACAGGGGAGATGAAGATCACCTATGCTCAATGCGGTGATGTTATGCGAGCTCTTGGACACAACCCCACCAATGATGAGGTCCTGAAGGTGCTGGGGAGGCCAAAGGCTGAGGAGATGAACACCAAGCTGCTGGACTTTGACAGTTTCCTTCCCATGTTGCAGCATGTTGCACGATCTAAAGAACAGGGAAACTTTGAGGACTTTGTAGAAGGTCTGAGGGTCTTTGACAAGGAGGGCAATGGTACAGTGATGGGGGCCGAGCTCCGCCACGTCCTTGCCACACTGGGAGAGAAGATGACTGAAGATGAGGTGGACCGACTGATGGTGGGACAGGAGGATGCCAACGGACACATCAACTACACAGAGTTTGTCAAACACGTCCTGGCAGGGTAGAACGCAGACTAAAGAACGAAGAGTCTCTGCAAGTAAAGAAGTGTAACATCTGTCTAGATGTGTCTCTGCAATAAAGCAGCTGCAGTGTGTTTCTGTGTTTTTACTGTCTCCCATCAGCAACAACAGAAAGTAATCTTTAGACTTGATGTAAAATGGTTCAGACCTGAAAGTAGCCACGAACATAGACCTGCATCAAAGGTTCCTGTAGGACCGATAACCTTTCAGTCAATCAGCAAAAAGATGTCAGCTTAGTTTATAAATAAATAAAAAGAGGCAACAACATTTTCATTTAAAAAGCAGAGATTGAGGTTTTCCACTGAAGAATGTAACTTTAAAATAACCTGATGATCAAAATAGTTTTCATCTGAAAGTTTCTGACAATTGACTTGCTGTTAGAAACATTTCACCTCAGGACAGAACCAAAGATCAGAAAACAAGTTTAACAGCAGCTAAAGAGGAAAAACTGCAGGTTTCAATCTGTTGAACAGAAACTACTAACCCTTCAAAATAAATGCCAGGAAGCTGAACTGAAACCACTTCAGTAAAATCAAGTTGAAAGGTCACATATTAGTGGCCATTACATTACAGACAGCTAACATCCAGGTACTTCACTGATTACACCATAGGAGGGAACACAGATCAACAGGACCAGAAAAAAACCTGCAGACTCAAGATATCATCACATTAGGACCAACATCTGGGTCGAACACGGACAGACTGCTACGCTGTCTCAACAACAGAGAGATGCATTTTGAACCTATTGAAACTAAACTGTGAAAGTTTTTAGCTACTTCATCTCCTCTCTAACTTCTGACTGCTGGAACTCAAACGTGTTGGTGTAAAATCCCAGTTGTTCAGAACTTTTAACCTACTCTGGACCAGGTCAGGTTTCAGGTCTGAGATCACATCATGAGTGGTGTGTAACAGCTGGTGTCTCTGTGTGACATTTTTTGGGTTCAACTTTCACGGAGCAGCATCTTTCTAAGAGGGCCGGATGTTTATGGAGTCCAAAACGAAAGCTGGTTCCTCCAGAGTTTGATCCTGCTAAAGGTGTTTGGACTCATTTACCTACAGCTAAACAGTAAAAGATGATTTGCAGTTTGATCATTAAAAACAAGCAGATCATGTTCACCACACTGTATGTTATCGTCCACACGTTACATACATGACTCACCTGTCCCTTCATTCAGAATACAAATGAAACACGGCAACAAATAGAGTCCAATACTGTTATCCTTTATTGTAAAACAACTACAGGTGATTAATATACTGTAACAATGGAGGAAAATCTAATAACACATCAGAAACTTTCATCAAGGTTATAAAACAAGTAAGAAAACTAGCTTCATGTTCCAAAAGTTCCAGAAAAATAACTTGATATTTTACTGATTTAAAGTTTTAATGGGAATGATTGAAAAAAAAAAAGTGTTCTGTCAGGACAATGAAGACCTGTCAAGACTACAGACCTGTTCTCAGACCTGTTCCAGACCTGTTCTAGACCTGTTCTAGTCATGTTCCAGACCTGTTCTAGACCTGTTCTAGACCTGTTCTAGTCATGTTCTAGTCCTGTTCCAGACCTGTTCTAGACCTGTTCTAGTCCTGTTCCAGACCTGTTCTAGACCAGTTCTAGTCCTGTTCCAGACCTGTTCTAGACCTGTTCCAGACCTGTTCTAGTCATGTTCTAGTCCCGTTCTAGACCTGTTCCAGACCTGTTCTAGACCTGTTCTAGTCCTGTTCTAGTCCTGTTCTAGACCTGTTCCAGACCTGTTCTAGTCCTATTCCAGACATGTTCTCAGACCTGTTCTAGTCCTGTTCTAGTCATGTTCTAGTCCTGTTCCAGACCTGTTCTAGACCTGTTCCAGACCTGTTCTCAGACCTGTTCTAGTCCTGTTCTAGTCCTGTTCCAGACCTGTTCTAGACCAGTTCTAGTCCTGTTCCAGACCTGTTATAGACCTGTTCTAGTCCTGTTCCAGACCTGTTATAGTCCTGTTCTAGTCCTGTTCCAGACCTGTTCTAGTCCTGTTCCAGACCTGTTCTAGACCTGTTCCAGACCTGTTCTAGTCCTGTTCTAGTCATGTTCTAGTCCTGTTCTAGACCTGTTCCAGACCTGTTCTAGACCTGTTCCAGACCTGTTCTAGTCCTGTTCCAGACCTGTTCTAGACCTGTTCCAGACCTGTTCCAGACCTGTTCCAGACCAGTTCCAGACCTGTTCTCAGACCTGTTCTCAGACCTGTTCCAGACCTGTTCTAGACCTGTTCCAGACCTGTTCTAGACCTGTTCTAGTCCTGTTCTAGACCTGTTCTAGTCCTGTTCCAGACCTGTTCTAGTCCTGTTCTAGACCTGTTCTAGTCCTGTTCCAGACCTGTTCTAGACCAGTTCTAGTCCTGTTCTAGTCATGTTCTAGTCCCGTTCTAGACCTGTTCCAGACCTGTTCTAGACCTGTTCCAGACCTGTTCTAGACCAGTTCTAGTCCTGTTCCAGACCTGTTATAGACCTGTTCTAGTCCTGTTCCAGACCTGTTCTAGTCCTGTTCTAGTCCTGTTCCAGACCTGTTCTAGTCCTGTTCCAGACCTGTTCTAGACCTGTTCCAGACCTGTTCTAGTCCTGTTCTAGTCATGTTCTAGTCCTGTTCCAGACCTGTTCTAGACCTGTTCCAGACCTGTTCCAGACCTGTTCCAGACCAGTTCCAGACCTGTTCTCAGACCTGTTCTCAGACCTGTTCCAGACCTGTTCTAGACCTGTTCCAGACCTGTTCCAGACCTGTTCTCAGACCTGTTCTCAGACCTGTTCCTGACCTGTGATGTGGATCCACACTGAGAGGGTGACTTTCAATAAACCTAAATCAATTTAACAAACACCAAACATTTTATCAGTGTGATAAGTGAATGATTTCATGTGATTATTACGAGTGACAGAAAATCATTTATTTATTAAATAACGAGGTTTTTAATCAGTTACTAAAATTAAACTAATATTTTAACAGTCACAAATGCTACAACTGTGTATAAGTTTAAAGTCAAATATTAGACTAATATATTTTCAGTGTTCATCAAAAATATAAAATACTGCATTTCCCATATTGCTGCTGAATTACTGTCTGTCCTCTATTTGACCTATTTATTCTCCTCAGATCAGCTTGACTGACGGACCTGCTCTAATTGGGCAGCTCTGAGGGCATTTCTAAGTTGTGATTGGTCAGTTGAGCATAGAGGTGGGACTTGAGGAATCGTGGGTACATGTCAGTCTCCATTAGGGAGAAAATTTGATCTTGGGCCAGCTGGAAAGATGCAGGATTAACACCAAAACCAAGGCTTTGATTTGTTGACTCCCTGGCAAATGAGTCCACATTGACCTGGAGACAGAACAGCTGTGTCACATGACTAGTTATTGGACCTATTAAAGAAAATGACGAGAGAAAGTTTACCTGTCTCACAGCTTTTGGAGAAATAAACTCATTATAAATACTCTCAGCTCTGGCAGCCATCTTATTGAAGGGGTGTGTGCTCTTAAATTTCTCCACAGCCAACCAGAAGTCCAGGTTCTCTTCACTGAACTCTGACCTTAGGAAGTGACGAAACATCACCAGGCCATCTGACAATTGAGAAAAGAAATTTGAACACTAAACCAATGAAGATCAAGTTCATCCAGACGTCTCCCTCACTGGTATTTTAAAAAGGACAGAATGTCTTACACTGATTGTTCAGCAGCGTCTCCAGACTCTCTGTCCACTTCAGTACTTCTCCTGGAGATGGTCTGAAAAACATAGCCAGCATAAACCCGACTGACTCACTAGGAAACAGACAAAACCAGACGCAAGTACCTGGAACCATCAGGAACCCCAAGTTTAGTAATAACCCCACTGAAACTTTGCAGAACTGGACGGATACATCTAGAACCTTGTGTGTGGCTTATGGATTCTTTCTGATATCTTGACCAAGTTTGTGGATCAGGCTTAAATCCGTTTTGGATCCAGGTTATAATCAGGATGAGAATTATTCCTACCTGTTGTTTCTTAGAGCTTTCTCCAAGCTGTTACCATGGATACCAGCACAGTTTTTTTGTCTTCGTAGAAATGCCAAACGGCTACAAACATCAGCTACCCTGCAGAGTCATGGAGATGAGTCAGAGAAACAGACTAACCCACTGAGTCAGATTAGTGTGCATTCTGGTTTACATACAAACTCTTGTTCTTCTTCAAACGATGATTCCTGGAGTCTCCGCCCTGAATGAACAATGATAACTGTAACACTTCATCACACGGGTCTGTACTGGTTATTAATGCTGTGTACTGGACTCTGGGTCAGTGTTGGTGGGACCGCTTTGAGAGTCTGTATATTGGAGAAACCCTGTTCTGGTTTTAGCTCTGGTCTTTACCGTTGTATCACTGAGCAGTTGTAGCATGTGGTGCAGAGACATCCCCTCCTTCATCAGCTGTTTCCTCAGAGTCTGGAGTGAGGGAGGATCGGGGGGGTTGTCTGAAGCAAGGCTGAGGCCAAAAGTAGCTGTGCGGTTAAGCCTGTGAATGGTGCTGTCAGACAGGAAATGGGGAGATCGAGGTTCCTGCAGCAAAGAACCCTCAGAAAGAGAACGACGTAGAACTGAAACAGATTCATGATAAATAGACAAATGAACTGACTCCATTACTTAGAAAACTGTGTGTGTTCTGACCTCCTAACCAGGAGTCTCATTTATAAAACATTGCATAGAATCCCAATATATATGTTTTTTATATTGTATATTTAGTATACAGTACAGCTGTCTTTTTTCTCATATTTTTCATATATGTCTCTTTTATTGCATATTTTGCACTGTACAGTTATGTTGTTATTTTATTTTAATTCTATACCTTATTTTAAACTTTCTTAGTTAAACTTACCTTCTGTTTTGCTTTTGATATTATTTTATATTTCATAGTCTTTTATTTAAAGGTCAAGGGCATTTCACTGCATATCGTACTGTGTATGACTGTGTGTGATAAATAAAATTTGAATTTGATTTACTAAAAGTGTACGTACGACCAAAACAAAAAGTTTGCGTACGCCAAAAAAAATTCCGATTTATAAAACCATGCGTACGTACAGTTGTAAGCAACTTCCTCTTTATAAATCACACTCTACCTGGAAGTGTGCGTACGTGAATTTGGCTCATGTCCCGCCCTGAACACGCCCAAACCGGGTCATATAAGGTCAATGCAAAGCAGGACATGAATATTGATGCATATGAGGAAGACGGGTGTCACAAATAAAAGTAAAAACTACGAGTTGCAGCGTCTGCAGTGCAGACTGTCAGTGCAGCTGACAGGACGGTGTACGGTTAGCTGGAATCTAAAGACTGGTAGTGGACCCAAGTGCAGAGAGGCAACTGGAGACTAAGATCCTAAATTAAAGATACTTTAATAAGAACATAAAAAGCTGACAGAGCAGCAACACAAAACTTACAGGAAATGACGAGGAAGAACAGAGGAACCAGAGGGAGCACAGGTAAGTATAATCCACAGGAAATAATCCAACCAACGAAATGAACTGACAAAGAAATAATGACTCCAAGCTACTTAAATACAATACTGAACAGATACTAACTCAAAACACCTGGGACAACAATCAAGGAGAACCCTGGGAGAAAACCAAAACAGGAAATACACAGGAAATGACATGTCATGGCATCAAGAGATCCAAGACAAAGCAGGGAACACAGGAAGTACAAATAATACCAAAATAAAAGCAAAACCAGAAATACAAAACACTACAAAATTAAAAGCAGCACAGAAATAATGACACCGTAGGACAGATAAACAGGAGACATGACCATAACTGACACAAAACAAGGAGTGACCATAGAAAGATAAACTAAACACAAAGTCACAGATAAACTGGAAAAACCACTACATGAAAACAATACTCCCATAAATCAGAAGTAACAAAACCCCAAGACCTAACAGATGGTCCCAGAAATAGAAAAAAAAAGTGATCAGATCTCAAAGCGGACGCCAAAAATAAACTTTCCTCCCACCGTCAGAGTGGGTCTGCAACTGGAAGGGGCAAGTGTACACCTGAGCTCACACCACTGGACAGGAAGATGGCAAATATCCTGAGAAGAACAAGCGTGATCGGTCTTGTGTTAGAGAAGGAGGGCGACACTGACCTGGCAGAAACAACAAATAAACCCGGTAAAGCACCTTTTGTATATATTTTAATACGTGGCTACGTTAACAAATTTGAGCATGTTTTAAGGAGACGGACTAATGTGCTGTTTCTTTCCAGCTCTTCCACAGTCGGTAGATGGCGAGGATGAGGAGGCTGCGGAAGATGTGGTTGCCCAGCGTCAGGCTGTCTCCAGCACCAGTGCTGCCGGTGACCGTGGTGCATCCAGCAGTGGTCGGGTTCTGACTGAAGCTGTGATGCAGACACAGAGAGACTCCATCACACTATTAATTCCGTGATTAATGAATTAAAAGAAATAAGGAGTGAGGTGTGCGACATAGTGACAGCCATCGGTGCCTTAAAGGTGGTATATGGAATATTTTTATAAAAAGCAATATTTATAACAAAATAATACCTCCACGGGGTGATTAGAGGGTTAGAAGCAATTTGTTTACATCTACCGTATATACTTGAGAATAAGTTGGTTTTTTTAAGGAGTAAATTTCAGGTCTGAAGAGGGGTTAAGACTTATACGCGAGATATTGGGAAGAAGTCGTTTTTTTCCCCAGAGGAAAATGTCGACAGTGTTATGTTTCGTGGTAGTGGTGGACCCAAAATGATGATGAGGGTGATCCAACATTGAGTAATCCTTAAAGTGTGACCGGAGGGAAACAAGAACAAACCAACGCTGGACTAACAAACACACGAGACTTACGCCTAACTAAACAAGAAACACCTGGACATGAAACGGAAGCTGAACACTAACTAAACAAGAAACACCTGGACATGAAACGGAAGCCTGAACGCCTAACTAAACAAGAAACACCTGGACATGAAACGGAAGCCGAACGCCTAACTAAACAAGAAACGCCTGGACATGAAACGGAAGCTGAACGCCTAACTAAACAAGAAACACCTGGACATGAAACGGAAGCTGAACGCCTAACTAAACAAGAAACACCTGGACATGAAACGGAAGCTGAACGCCTAACTAAACAAGAAACACCTGGACATGAAACGGAAGCCGAACACCTAACTAAACAAGAAACACCTGGACATGAAACGGAAGCCGAAAACCTAACTAAACAAGAAACACCTGGACATGAAACGGAAGCTGAATACCTAGCTAAACAAGAAGCACCTGGACATGAAACGGAAGCTGAACGCCTAACTAAACAAGAAACACCTGGACATGAAACGGAAGCTTAACGCCTAACTAAACAAGAAACACCTGGACATGAAACGGAAGCTGAACGCCTAACTAAACAAGAAACACCTGGACATGAAACGGAAGCTGAACGCCTAACTAAACAAGAAACACCTGGACATGAAACGGAAGCTGAACGCCTAACTAAACAAGAAACACCTGGACATGAAACGGAAGCCGAACACCTAACTAAACAAGAAACACCTGGACATGAAACGGAAGCTGAAAACCTAACTAAACAAGAAACACCTGGACATGAAACGGAAGCTGAATACCTAGCTAAACAAGAAGCACCTGGACATGAAACGGAAGCCGAACGCCTAACTAAACAAGAAACACCTGGACATGAAACGGAAGCCGAACGCCTAACTAAACAAGAAACACCTGGACATGAAACGGAAGCCGAACACCTAACTAAACAAGAAACACCTGGACATGAAACGGAAGCTGAACACCTAACTAAACAAGAAACACCTGGACATGAAAAACACTGGAGACTGATGAATGAGGAAGTAAACATGACGAGTGAGTGAAGAGACCCAACGTTACAGTGGGGACACGGCAAGTACGACCAACACCAAAATAAAAGCTAAACAGGAAACCAGCACTGAGACTGAGTTCTAGTTTGTTAGCAAATCAGAGTCCAGCAAATTTGCATATAGAATATTAATGAGTTGCAGCCCGAAACCAGCCGAATCTTCACGCAGACAGATATAAAGGTCTGTTAATCAGTGTTTCCTGACGTTTTTTAGATATAAAATGTTTCATATTACAGGTTAATACTGCAGAAATAACCACGAAGTCCTGAAATTTGTGTGAAATGGCGTCTTCAAAGATCGATTCGTCTTTCTCTGTAGCACCGAGATCCAGAAATGGAAGTCATTTGCTGTTTTGTATCTCATCCTCTCTGTTCCGTTGCGAGGAGCTAGTCTACGGCTAAAAACAGGAGGACAACTCTCAAGTTTGCAGCAACCACTTTCTAACAGGTAAGGATGTTAAAGTTTACTAAATCGTATTTTCTATTAATTTTTTTATCATAAAACCATAATGGCAGGTACATAGTTAGTTTTTACATATCGTAATGTAAGTGTACAACAAAGACACTGAGTGCTAATGGTAGCAGTTAGCTTAGAGCATTAATTTGGGGTTGTATACTTTATTTCACTTTCTTTGGTTGTCCTAGTGCAGCAGCTGATTTCCAAGACTGGGCACCTGCTGTTAACCTGGTGTACCAGAAGATCTTCTGCACTGCCACTGAGAAGCAGACTGACAACTTCTCTGTGTTCTCTGTGATGAAGGAACTCTCATTACTGAAGAGCAAAGTTCCAAATGTAAAGATAAAACTATTTATTTTTGGTTTTCTATTATAAATTCCCTATAACAAATTAAAAGTGGTAAAGAAAATGTATTTTAAAATTATTTTATCAACTTGTTGTGGTCTTGTGTTTATGGTTTCCAAAAGAAAAGGTTATAATATTAATAAATCATTAACCTGGTGGGGCTTGAAATAAAGTAGCCAATAGATAACGAATCCGTTATTTATTACCATTTTATTTTAACTCATCCACCAGCCATCATTTTTCAAGGTTCTGTGTTGTTAATGAAACCAAAAGCAAATGTCAACCTTCAGAGTTCTGCTCGAATAGCCCTGAAAGAACCTTCTAAATCTTTGTCTCTGATTTGCATTTAATTACTTCAGCTTGTTTTAGTTCTTTCAGAAATTAGAAAACTATGTTTTCTGTAAAGGCAGTAGAACTCACCTGCAGGTCTGAAGGTGAACTCCTCATCACTCGCCTCCTTTTTATACTCCTCTTTCAGATTCAAGTGGTCGTGGTTGAGCAGGAAACATTGCACTCCAACACCTCCAACATTCTCTGATGTTTCAGAAGCACTCTCCCCTTCCCCTTGTTGCCGCTCCTCCACCACCTCCTCCCATCTCCTTCTCCTTAGTGCCTCTTCTGTTTCCTCTCTCTCTTCCCAGATAGGAGTCCTTGAAGTAGAGTGGGGAAGGGGGGGTGGACAGACATATTCAGGAGGGGAGACGATGGTCCTGGAGGTTGGTGAGGAGGAGATGTGCACAGGAGGAAGAAGATCAGAGGAAGAGAGGGGGGATCTGCAAGGGTGAGGAGAGGGGGACACAGGTCTTTGGGGGTCACAGAGGGTGGGGTGAGGAGAGGATGAATGATGGAGAAGGTTGGACTGATGGAGAGAGGGGATGTCAAAATTTGACGGCAAGCCTGGAAACTGGGGGGAGAAGAAAATTGTTAATATAGTTTGGATTGTGATTTCAGAGACCATAAAAAGAATCTGGTGCTGAAATGATGAAAGTCAGCAAAACAAATTAAAAGGAACATGAAGGAACAAGACTCTACCCGCTGGGTGTGGCCAGTCTCCATGGCAACCAGCTGAAGTTGTATGTTGTTATGGAGACAGAGGCTGACTTGAATTTTCTGTTCAATACTGTAAGCCTCTAAGCTGAAGAGACATTGCCAGGAGCTCTGACAGCTCTGCAGGAAGTAGATTTGGAGTGGCTCTGATGACACTAAAACAACAACAAATTAAAAAATCTTGTCATCTAATTGGCTGAGAGGGGGTTCAACTCTCAACAATACCTTCAGCTGGTGACAGGCTACTGATGAGAAACAGTCGAGAAATTACAAAGAAGCAGCTTAAATGTTATCATGAACCTAAGTAAAGGTCACAATTTTGCTCTTTAATATTTATTTATTTAATTCGAATTCCTGAATAACTCTCAGAATTTTGTAATGAATGAAAACTGGCCAGTGGTACTGTGGAACTGTTCAAATGCTCCAAACACCAGGATCCTCATTTACCAAACGTTGATAGAAACTGTCCTATATTTTATCCTACAAATTACATTTAGAACGTTTGTACAAACAGTCTAAAGTCTGATTTATGAAATGTGTGGGGGTCACTCGTACACACATCATGTGTTGATAAATCACACTTGTACGTACTCAGGTCCTCGTGCACGTTCACAATCATTTACATACTGAAACGCCCTCAATTAGCCATATTTGGTAACAGCACTTCCTTTAAAGCCCATACAGGAAATCCCTAAAATAATGGCCAAGAGAGCAAAATAAACAATAAATAAATATATTTTTGTAACAGCGAGGTCGAGGTACTGGTTGCAGAAGTGGAACAGAACCAACAAGTGCTGTTTGGTTCTCTTAGCTCAATAGAAACTACTAAAAGTAGAGAGTTACAGATGTGGTTAATGAGCTTGGAACAGATGAGAGATCCCCTTCAGAAATAAAAAGAAATGGTTCAATATAAAAATACACACAAAAAACACGTAGCAGAACACAGAAGGTCCAGAACCGCTACAGGAGGACAGAACTCCACAGAACTGTCCACATTAACAGACGTGTTACCAGCATAATTGGAGTTGATACTCTGACTGGTGTTACTGTACGCGGGGACAGTGAAGACATACAGAACACGCAGGACCGTCCAGTGTCCACATAAACATTTTATTATTATTATTTAAAATGAAACACGTCCTTCTTAGACTGATGAATGAGACCCTGGATTCCAACCACTTCTAACAGTCAATTCATGGAGAGCTTAGAGGGCTGAAGCTTGTACTTTGGGTTTCTCTTGGAAATAAAGTGCACTATACAAATTAAACCTTTGCTGTTGTAGAGTACATCTGTCCTGACACAATAAGACGCTGTCTGCCAAACATACTGTATCAGGACAGGAACGAAAAATAGATTGTTGTCATGTCTCAGTTGAAAGGTTCTGAGCACAGATCAGGTTTGTTCTGGGTTCTTCACAATTACAATTATTGCTGTATTGTTCTGACTGATTCTCTTTTTCAACATGGTGGGAAGTTTGAAACTGCCTCTGCTCTGGCAGATGGATGGCGATGCTGGCTTTATTCCAATCTCATAGGGCTTTTTGTTGAAGTTCTACCAAATCATTGGTAGAACTTCAGACAAAGGAAAAACTATCTGTTCTTTCCTTCTCGCTCGGGAGAAATATTCCAGCTTTGCTCAACAGGTCTGCATGCTCGCTGGAGTTCTGGAAAGGACATAAGATTCAAGCTGTTGTGGCTTAACAATAAGAGGTATAGGGCCTATGAAACCTGGACCACTGGGTCCTTAGCAGGGACACAATAATTATTATAATGCAGTCAGTGATTTTTGTAAATAGATGTTTAGCTTCAGGGTTGGACTTTTCATCAGTGAAACTGTCATGTTGATGACCTACAGCATACAGGAAGTCATTCAAAACATTGACATTGTAAAGAAGTACCTCCAAGTAGTGACTGGATTCTCCGCCGCTATAAGAACATCAAATCTTGACCCCATCACCCCTGTGCCAAGTTAGCATTCAGTTCTTTGCTAACCCTGATGAAGAGTGTCCAAACTTAATGTGTCTCTTGTTTTTCATCACAGAGTGAGCATGTGTGTGCCAAATCAGAGACCAGGGCTGCAGAGTTCCAGTTCTATCTATTTCAATAAAATCCTTAAACTTTTATTTCTAAGTCCTGAACTTTTGAGCATTTTTTTGAGTTCCACCACATCAGATCATTTGGACATTACAGATTATTAATAATAATAATAATACATTTGAAGCACCTTTCAGAACCGCCAAGGACACTGTACAACATAATAAAAACACAATGAATAAATATAATAAACATATTAAAAACAGCAATAAACAATAAGAACACAGTAAAACCAACCATGAATAAATCAGACTAAAATCAGAGTGAAAAGGCAGTTTTAAACAGATGGGTTTTGAGTCTGCATTTAAATAAAGAAAGAGAGTCTATACTACAGAGGTCAGGAGGGAGAAAGTTCCAAAGTTTCAGAGCAACTGAATAACTGATAATCCAGCAGAGCTATTTTGGGTATTTCCCATTGATCAAAGATTTCTTAACAGAGTCAGGATTAGGGCTGAAGGATTTACACATTNGGACGTGTCCTGGCTTCAGCAGGGGGACACATCTGGCATTGCAGGATTTGAGTCCCTGGGGGCGTAGTGTGTTACTGATGGTAGCCTTTGTTACTTTGGTCCCAGCTCTCTGCAGGTCATTCACTAGGTCCCTCCGTGTGGTTCTGGGATTTTTGCTCACCGTTCTTGTGATCATTTTGACCCCACGGGGTGAGATCTTGCGTGGAGCCCCAGATCGAGGGAGATTATCAGTGGTCTTGTATGTCTTCCATTTTCTAATAATTGCTCCCACAGTTGATTTCTTCACACCAAGCTGCTTACCTATTGCAGATTCAGTCTTCCCAGCCTGGTGAAGGTCTACAATTTTGTTTCTGGTGTCCTTTGACAGCTCTTTGGTCTTGGCCATAGTGGAGTTTGGAGCGTGACTGTTTGAGGTTGTGGACAGGTGTCTTTTATACTGATAACGAGTTCACACAGGTGCCATTAATACAGGTAACGAGTGGAGGACCGAGGAGCCTCTTAAAGAAGTTACAGGTCTGTGAAAGCCAGAAATCTTACTTGTTTGTAGGTGACCAAATACTTATTTTCCACCATAATTTGCAAATAAATTCTTTAAAAATCAGACAATGTGATTTTCTGGATTTTTTTCCCTCATTTTGTCTCTCATAGTTGAGGTATACCTATGATGAAAATTACAGGCCTCTCTGATCTTTTTAAGTGGGAGAACTTACACAATTGGTGGCTGACTAAATACTTCTTTGCCCCACTGTATGACTGAAATTGCGATTTCTGCAAATGCAATCTTATGATCGCCAACAGAGAGTTTTTTGTGTGTGTGCGCGCATGCGTGTGCCGCACCTGACTGACCCAGAATCTACACGTGGTTTCCCAACCGCTCTGCCAAGCTTGTCACTAAGAAGCAGCGTGCATGGACAGGTCATCTTAATCAATCAGGATCAACCTTCTCCTTACACCGTTTTATCGTGTAAAGTGTAGCGACATGGCGGAGGGAGAAGCACCTCTGAGTGATTTAATAAGCAAAACAAACTGCACGTCTGCTGTGAATAGTTTGGGTTTCAGGCTGGAGATGTGCACCAAAAACAGGGTTTGTGTAAAACTTGTCGAGGTAAGGTTGCCACATCAAGAGGAAACACCACCAACTTATACCGACACTTAAAAAAATCACCACAAGCATTTGCATGATGAGTCATTAATGAAAAAGTCTAATAAAAATCCGGCGAAAGTGACGCGCATTTATTATTTAATTAACTTAAATCTTGTAAAGTTTAAGTTTTGTTGCTTCTTTTTCTATACAACAGTGAAAAGTTGCTTTTAGTTCTTGAATTGCAACAACTACCGCTTGTCAAGGACTCTAAAGACTATACATGCATGTATAAACACACTTGAAAATTATTCTTACCCTTAGTTTTCATCTATAGTTTAAATACACAGCATTTACAAATGCTACAACATTCAATGTTTACAGGTAGGGATGTCCAGATCCGATCACGTAGTTTAAGACTCGATCGGAATCGGACGTTACCTCCCGATCAGGACTCGGACATATATATATGTATATATATTCTTATTAGTTTTTAACGCATCTGTACACCTTTTCGTGTGACGTCAGTATCCAGGACAGTTTCCCTAGCAACCCGCAGCCGCCATTTTAAGAGGGGACGCGTTTCCATGACGTGTGTGAAAACGTGAATGTTAACAGTCCTGTAGTCGGCACAACAGTGGAGAAGATGAGGACTTATATGGGGCGGCTGTGGCTCAGTGGTCGTCCTCCAATTTGAAGGTTGGGGGATCGATCCCGGCTTCCACCGTCACATGTCGAAGTGTCCTTGGGCAAGACACTGAACCCCATGTTGCCCCCCGATCTGCGTATCGGGTTGTGTGAGTGTTAGCCCCTACCCTCTCCCCCCGGTTTACATATCGGGTTGTGTGAATGGGTGAATGCAAAACTTTGTAGTGTGAAAGCGCTTTGAGTGGTCTGAATGACTAGAAAAGCGCTATACAAATACAGGACATTTACATTTACATTTATAAAAGCTTCAATGTGTATATTTTTTTCGAGGTAAGCTTTTTTCATTGGCTCGGTGTTGTGTTGAGAATGTTGCCCAGTTAGCTCCACTAGCTTCGCTAACCGCGTTAGCATGAGTTCCAGTGTTAGTTTATAGTCATATTAAAGCTGGAGTGCGTAACTTTTACATGTCCGTGGATGTCCGTTTCAGCCAAGCCAATATATATAATTTTTACTTTGCGTGTCGGGTGCGACATTCCCGTGCTGTCGCACATGAAATTACGTCTTTTATGTCACAACAAGAAAAATAATAAGAAATAGAACGCAGTGTCTCGTAGCAGCCGGCAGAACGTGAAGGTCGACATGGCGGAGAATCCAAATAAACAGCCGAGAGACACTTATCGGGAAGTGGATCCTACCACGAAAAAAAAAAAAAATTCCTGGACGTTCGGCAGAGGGACTATTGGCTAAGAAGGAAAGTGACCGAAGGAGAAGGCAAACGCGAATTTGTATCGGCGTCGCTTTTCCTCGGTGGAGAGAAGAGATCTGGCTGATGTTCAGGGGTGCACATAAGTGGTCCGCAGGTCCGCACACACTGTCAAAATATAAAATGCGCACCAGATGAAACCCAGAGCGCCGAAGTTCCAGCTGATCAGCTGATTCTGTCTCTATCTGTGTCAGTTTGTGTCTGTCAGTTT
>SSNP01000253.1:458223-487283 GCA_006937955.1 Pachypanchax playfairii | reverse complement strand
AGTAGTAGTAGTAGTAGTAGTAGTAGTAGTGAAGAGGCTGGTACGTCTGCGACTCAGGTGGGTTTTTTTATAATACTGTGAGAATTAAAGTTCATATTTAATGTCACAGTTTAATCAAATCACTCACTTGATTTACTGTCACTTAAAGAAAGTTTTGCTGATATTTTAAAGCTATGTAAAATAATGTAGTAATGCAGATTGTTGATATGACAGCAGATGTCTGAAGATATTTTTTCCTAACTCTTGTCAATAATCCTGTTTAATAAAAATAGACATGATAAATATAAAGTTTACAGTTTATTCTTTGTTCAGCCCAATGTGTTTAAATATTGGTAAACATGTAGCTTCTTCTAGCATTAAGAACTGGTTATCCCGCAGGAGTCTTGACATTAACCTTAAATTTCTTGATGTAATCCAGAACCATAAAATCTGCTGGAAACTGAACCTTTAGTCAGTCTGGAAATCAGCTTGGAGTTTTATCATTGTGGGAAAATCCCAAAACATCAAAAGCTTTGTTTACTTTATATTAGTCATTAATTCTGCCATATACAGAGGTTTGTAAAAGTATTCGGCCACCTTGAACTTTTCCACATTTTGTCACATTACAGCCACAAACATGAATCAATTTAATTGGAATTCCACGTGAAAGACCAATACAAAGTGGTGTACACGTGAGAAGTGGAACCAAAATCATACATGATTTTTAATGTATTATAGATCGGATCAGGACTCGGTATCGGCAGATACTCAAAATCAGATGACTCAGACTCGAGGGCAAAAAATCGCATCTTAATGAGCAGGGGTTCCAACCAAAGACCTTCTTCCTGAGAAGATGACTCACTCAGTACAGTTGCTCACAGAACTTGACAACTCTTTTTCACCACGTATTTAGTAATAGAGGGTTTTCATGGCGCGTCATCGCCGCATCATCAAACCGGAAGTCGCCATGTTGGAGATATTATGGAACAGACTGTCTGCTGATCTAAAAGAGATTTAAAGCCATACACATACCATTTTAATGGAACATATAAGAGACTAATTCTATACTACACGGATAAGCCAGGTAAGGTAGGTAGGAAAACGCCATCTCTCCACCTGCTTCCCTCCACGCTCCTTGGTTCGACTCACTCAGGCTCTGTACCCCTCATCTGCATATTGAACTTTGGATCAGGTAATCTCCACCTGCTGTGCACATTCACTAGTTCATGTCTCCATAATTCTAACCACCCTCCATGTGTTACAGACCTCTCCTTACAGTGCTACAGCTCCTGTTTTTGTTCACTTATTCACTATTGTAAATAAACACTTTTTATATTCACTAACGAATCTGGGTTTCAGCTGTTGTGCCTGGTCATAATGAGATCATGACAAAATGTGTTGTATGTGAATGTATAAATGCCTTGTGTGTAATGCTATCTGATTAATTAAAATTAAAATTATGAAAAGACCAGGGTTTAATTGTGTATTGAGTATTCAGGAACATAAACTACACAGGGTTTTTCCTGCGTTCAAATTTGCGTGGCAGCCGCCTCCAGCTAATTTTGTGCCGCCCCAGCCTAATTTCACTCTGCCCCCAGCTACAGTATATGGATGTTATTTTAGCTGCAGTTGCAGCGTTGCACCACTATAGGGGCGCTGTATCAGCAGCGGTGCACCGGAAAAGGTTAAAACTGCTACAGAAAAAGAAGATCAAAAATAGCTTTTCCCGCTAGTTGGTGCTATCGGTGCAGCATACTGATTTTCCCCCCGGGGTAAATATTGTTTTGTTTTTTTTTGTGTCCAAGAATGTCATGTTTATTCTCATTTTTTTAAATCCTCCATATCAGAGTAACTTTACCAATTTTACCAATTCAATACTATTGGTGAACTAATCAACTTCCACCTTATACCTTTCTTTAAGAGACTAAAGGCACCAGACTTTACTAATTGAACATAACTAAGACAAATTAACAGATTTAAAATATGAAATGACCATAAAACTAAAATTTAAAAAGAGAAAAATGAACCTTTTTTATGACTTTATTACAGAGTTATCATATTTTAAGTATCTGTTCATGGTATCGGTTAACTTTAACCGATACATGTACATTAGACGATATCGGGGCCGATACCAGTAGTATCGGTGCGCTTAACTAAAAATTGTTTTATGTGTGAGGCAGTTGAATGCACATAGTATGCATGTGCTGGAGCATGGTCAGGATGGTACCACCTCTGCCTCAATTTGAGCCAGGAAAAACCCTGCTACAGCTCCAAGCAAACAATCATATGATGTTATTATGGGAAATTGACAGGATAAGGGAAGACGGTGGGAAAGTCGGGTGAAACAACGAGAGTTTCCTGGCCAAAACAGATATTTTTGAGCCAAGTCTCTGGTATTTATAACAAATCAAACCGGTTGAAAACTGAGCAAGTTAGAATTATTTAAATAGTAAATGCACCAATGACAGCAATGTTTAATAAGTTGTGATGGTCACTTTGGGTGCAAGTGAAAGATTGTTACCCAATTGGTAAAATACATCAAACAGCTGAATAATAATTTCGTAAAAGTCCAAAAACGCCATGTGCAGGGGGGGGTGGGGGGTGCCCCTTTTCTCCTGGGTGCCCCATGTGCCCTTTTCTTGTCACTTCTCTCTTTTTTTTTACATCTTTGTGCGTGCATAGGTCTGCCTGTGCAATCAACACAATATTTAATCTTTTTTTTTTTTTAATTAAAGCATTGATCTTGTATCAGTCACATGACACCAGTAACCCATGTGAAAGCAGAGTGCGTCAGTTACGAGCCAGCGGAAATGAGCTTGTAGACAAGAGTGGAGGCAATTAACATGCAAAAAGTGCAGACTGATGCAACAAGAACCAGTAAGTAAGGTTCACCATGGTCCATAATACAGGAGTGTAAAGTTATTATACACGTTGTGTTAAGTTATCTGGTGGCAACGTGCACCGTGCAACAGCGTGATAAGACATCACCTGTCAGCTCCTGCACAGGTAGTGCTGTTCATCAGCTGCTAGCAGGCTGGATGAAGATGTCACAGGTCTGTGTGTCTGTCCAGCGTTACAGGGAAGTTTAATAAATTACAGGTTTTGAACTGGAGGATTTATATTTCATTAAAGCCATAAATAATACACTCACCTAAAGTATTATTAGGAACACCATACTAATACGGTGTTTGACCCCCTTTCACCTTCAGAACTGCATTAATTCTACGTAGCATTGATTCAACAAGGTGCTGAAAGCATTCTTTAGAAATGTTGGTCCATATTGATAGGATAGCATCTTACAGTTGATGGAGAATTATGAGATGTACATCCAGGACACGAAGCTCCCGTTCCACCACATCCCAAAGATGCTCTATAGGGTTGAGATCTGGTGACTGTGGAGGCCGTTGTAGTACAGTGAACTCATTGTCATGTTCCAGAAACCAATTAGAGATGATTCCAGCTTTATGACATGGTGCATTATGCTGCTGGAAGTAGCCATCAGAGGATGGTACATGGTGGTCATGAAGGGATGGACATGGTCAGAAACAATGCTCAGGTAGCCCGTGGTATTTAAACGATGCCCAATTGGCCCTAAGGGGCCTAAAGTGTACCAAGAAAACATCCCACACACCATGACACCACCAGCCTGCACAGTGGTAACAAGACATGATGGATCCATGTTCTCATTCTGTTTACACCAAATTCTGACTCGACCATTTGAATGTCTCAACAGAAATCCAGACTCATCAGACCAGGAAACATTTTTACAGTCTTCAACTGTCCAATTTTGGTGAGCTGGTGCAAATTGTATCCTCTTGTTCCTATTTGTAGTGGAGATGAGTGGTACCCGGTGGGGTCTTCTGCTGTTGTAGACCATCCACCTCAAGGTTGTGCGTGTTGTAGCTTCACAAATGCTTTGCTGCATTCCTCGGTTGTAATGAGGTTATTTCAACCAAAGTTGCTCTTCTATCAGCTTGAATCAGTTGGCCCATTCTTTGTAAACCCTAGAAATGGTTGTGTGTGAAAATCCCAGTAACTGAGAAGATTGTGAAATACTCAGACTGTCTGGTACCAACAACCATGCCACGCTCAAAACTGCTTCAATCACCTTTGTTTCTTGGGGCGGTCGTGGTTGAAAGGGGAAGGAGGTTGTACTTGGATTGAGAGGTTGAAAATTCGATCCCCGACCCGAACAAGCCATGTATCAATGCATCCTTGGGCAAGATGTTGAACCCCAAACTGCCTTCTGGGCATCGTGACACAGGCAGCCCTCTGCTCCCTCGGGATGGACCAAATGCAGAAGTGAATTTCTCCATTGCGAGATGAATAAAGTTGAAATATTATTATTTCACATTCTGACATTCAGATTGGAGTTCAGGGGATTGTCTTGACCAGGACCACACCCCTAAATGCATTCAAGCAACTGACATGTGATTGGTTGATTAGATAATTGCATTAAGGAGAAACTGAACAGGTGTTCCTAATAATCCTTGTATATATCCATATAATTATTGAGCAGTTATAATGTTGATATTTTAAAACACACTGTATTTGAAAGAAAATATACACTCACCGGCCACTTTATTAGGTACACCATACTAGTAACGGGTTGGACCCCCTTTTGCCTTCAGAACTGCCTCAATTCTTCGTGGCATAGATTCAACAAGGTGCTGGAAGCATTCCTCAGAGAGTTTGGTCCATATTGACATGATGGCATCACACAGTTGGCGCAGATTTGTCGGCTGCACATCCATGATGCGAATCTCCCGTTCCACCACATCCCAAAGATGCTCTATTGGATTGAGATCTGGTGACTGTGGAGGCCATTTGAGTACAGTGAACTCATTGTCATGTTCAAGAAACCAGTCCGAGATGATTCCAGCTTTATGACATGGCGCATTATCCTGCTGAAAGTAGCCATCAGAAGTTGGGTACATTGTGGTCATAAAGGGATGGACATGGTCAGCAACAATACTCAGGTAGGCTGTGGCATTGTAACGATGCTCAATTGGTACCAAGGGGCCCAAAGAGTGCCAAGAAAATATTCCCCACACCATTACACCACCACCACCAGCCTGAACCGTTGATACAAGGCAGGATGGATCCATGCTTTCATGTTGTTGACCCCAAATTCTGACCCTACCATCCGAATGTCGCAGCAGAAATCGAGACTCATCAGACCAGGCAACGTTTTTCCAATCTTCTATTGTCCAATTTCGATGAGCTTGTGCAAATTGTAGCCTCAGTTTCCTGTTCTTAGCTGAAAGGAGTGGCACCCGGCGTGGTCTTCTGCTGCTGTAGCCCATCTGCCTCAAAGTTGGACGTACTGTGCGTTCAGAGATGCTCTTCTGCCTACCTTGGTTGTAACCAGTGGTTATTTGAGTCACTGTTGCCTTTCTATCAGCTCGAACCAGTCTGGCCATTCTCCTCTGACCTCTGGCATCAACAAGGCATTTCCGCCCACAGAACTGCCGCTCACTGGATATTTTTTCTTTTTCGGACCATTCTCTGTAAACCCTAGAGATGGTTGTGCGTGAAAATCCCAGTAGATCAGCAGTTTCTGAAATACTCAGACCAGCCATTCTGGCACCAACAACCATGCCACATTCAAAGTCACTCAAATCACCTTTCTTCCCCATACTGATGCTCGGTTTGAACTGCAGGAGATTGTCTTGACCATGTGTACATGCCTAAATGCACTGAGTGGCGGCCATGTGATTGGCTGATTAGAAATTAAGTGTTAACGAGCAGTTGGACAGGTGTACCTAATAAAGTGGCCGGTGAGTGTATATTACATTTATACTGGGAAAATGACTGAAATTTTATTACAGTAAAATTATTGTATTTCTACTGTTGACACACTTAAAAAGCTTCCTGTCTTGTTCAAGGTAGGTAGTTCAACAAACAGAATCATTGAGTACATTATTTTTGTACTCATTACTTAATTTGTTTATTCTCATTTCTTTATTATAATAGCAATTAGGAATAAATAATAGGGGATGGGGAATGATATCTTTTTACTGTTGTGTTGTTATTATGATAAGGGGGGGGACGCAGTGGTCCAGCCGGTTGGCTTGGACTCCAACGACTTGAACAATTACCGCCCTATATCTAAGCATTCTTGCCTCTCCAAACTGTTAGAGAAAATTGTTTCTATCCAGATTTTAAATTTTCTTAAATTTAACAATGTTTTCAACACCTTTATGTCTAGTTTTCGTCCACACCACAGCACTGAGACGGCTCTTATTCGAGTTTTTAATGATATTCTGCTTGCTTCTGATTCTGGCTCTCATGTGCTGTTGGTGATTTTAGATTTATCTGCTGCTTTTGACACTGTTGACCACACAATTTTATTACAGCGACTGGAGCAGTTAATTGGTATCCGTGGAACGGCCTTAGAGTGATTCCACTCTTATTTTTATGGCAGATGTTTTAGTGTTGCCCTGGGTAACCGTGCCTCCAGTGTGGCACGTCTTTTTTTATGGAGTCCCCCAGGGGTCCATTTTAGGTCCGCTTCTTTTTAATCTATATATTTTACCCCTGGCACCCATTTTTAGAAAATTCCAGGTGAATTATCCCCTCAACGCTGATGATTGTCAGCTTTATGTGGCCCTAAAAACTTCCGACCTTGTACAACCTCTGACTGACTGCCTGAGCGAAATCAAGTCCCGGCTATCAGCTAATTTCCTTCACCTGAACAGCTCCAAATTGGAGGCTATTTTCTTTGCCCCCTGCTCCCCCTCTATTGTGGAGCTGTCTCTGCCCCCTTCTTTGTCTGCTTTGGTAAAGCCTACAATTAAAAATTTGGGGGTCACTCTTGTCTTAAAATGGACACACAGATTAATCAGGTAGTCATGCAGGACCTGTTTCTTTCATCTCCGCCAGCTGGCCAAGCTATAATCGGTCTTAAATAAGAAACAGCCCCAGTCAGTTGTCCATGCTTTTGTAACGTCACGCCTGGACTATAACTCACTTATATATGGTGCTCCCTCCTCCTCGGTGGTGCAGCTTCAATTGGTGCAGAATGCTGCCGCAAGGTTTCTGACAGGTACAGACCTGAGCCGGCACATCACTTCTGTGTTGGCCAAATTACACTGGCTTCCAGTCCACTTCTGTATAAAGTTTAAGATCCTTCTGTTGGTATATAAATCATTGCACACACTGGCCCCCTCTTATTTAACACAGCTGTAATGTCCTTATGTTCCAACGTGATCCCTGAGGTCCTCTGAACAGAACCTTTTGCTTGTTCCTCCTGCTCACTACAAGACCCGTGGAGAACGGGCTTTCTCAGTCTACGCTCCCAAGCTTTGGAACCAACTCCCCCTGATGGTCCGACTTGCTCCTTCCCTCTCCACTTTTAAAATACATTTAAAAACACATTCTTATTCTCTGGCCTTCTCTGTTGAGGCGGTCAAATCCCTGTGATGTCTTTTATGTTTTGTTTGTATAGTTTTTATCTGTTTTATATGTTCTGTGCTGCTTGTTCTTATTTATTTGGTGTTTAACTGTCATACACAGCACTTTGGTTGGCGTTGTTGCCATTTAATTGTGCTTTAGAAATAAAGCTGATGATGATAAATAACATTTATGTTATCTATTTATTATAGAAAGAAAGCTCTATCGCTAATCTTTGCATTTTACTATTTCATTACACTTGTTAGATCAGCTACCATCTCTCATCTGCTCTTTTTAATGTCTAGAGTCTCAGATATCAGCATCGGTATCAGCAGCAGGAGCACCAACCTGTCAACATAAGGTAAAACAGAGGCGGTGTTTGTTTTGTGTTGTCCCTCCTGATGATGACGATATAGTAATATAGTAAAGATTCCATTTTAGATTTTTGACAAAAGGTGGGTTATTGCTATTAAACCGGGCTCCGTGTGCCCCTTTTTAACTTTTGAGCACCCGCCCCTTCAAAGGTCACTGCACGGCCCTGGTCCAAAACATAAAGGTCAAATATTTGTGCAAGTTTTAAAGAACCCAAACTTTTGGATCAATTTAAATAAGTTTCAGGTAATTTCACTGGGAGAAATCTATTTTGCATGTCAACATTTTTTTAAATGAGAAAAGCCATAATTAGAGTGAGTTAAACATTTTCTACACAGAATAGCTACAAAAAAATACAAAAGAATGCTGAGTCAGCATTTACACTTTTACGATGCTGAGAAAAATCCCTTCAGGCTACCAGAACAGGGTGGTGTTACCTGGGCAGGCAGCAGGTTGTCCTGGTGTTGTATCATTTTCTCTGACATGAGCAGGGTTTTGTCCAGGCTGCAGAGATCCAGAGGCTGAAAACAATAACAAAAACAAAGATATAAAACTTCTTTACTGTTCAATTGAAATCATTCCGTTTAAACCACAAATACATCCAAAAACTAGAAAAGCACTCAGAGAGCGCAGACCTCCACCAAGTGGACACATTGTAGAAAGTACTATGTCAATATCCTCAAAAAAAATTCCTGGATCCAGACGGTAATCCGGATCACCCCCAAAATCTAAGCGATTGTTCCTTGAGTCATTTCTGACCTTTCCTGAAAATTTCATCAAAATCCATCCATAAGAGTTATCCTGCTAACAGACAGACCCTGATGAAAACATTACCTCCTCGGCGGAGGTAAAAATATAAAAATCCTGGTGAGTGTATATGTATACGTATGCATGTATGGACGTATGTGTAAACGATAAATGTGCTTATTGATGTCAAGACTGTAGAATGGCACATGTCGAGAGTCAAGAGTTTTTTATTGTCATTTCAACCATGTACAGTTTGTAGACAGTGAAATGAAATTGTGTTCCACCAAGGATCAAGTGGTGTTACATATAAAAGATACAAAGAGCACGAGACAAAATAGCATATAGTACATACTAAAATCCAGTTACAGTTAACTAGACTACCAACCTAACACATAGAGTGTAACAGTGACACAAGACAAGACAGAAAGCACAGAGACAAGACAGGGTATAAATTAAGTTAAAGATGAAAACAGTGTAAACAATAAAAACAGTGTAAACAGCATAAGTCTTAAGCTATTTCCAAGGAATAGCGTCCAGTAGGGTATAAACAGTGTAAAGAGTGTAAATGGTATAGAAATAAATAATGTACTATAATCTAACTATATGCGTATGTACATACTAGCAGCCAGGTAATAGTATCCTGCAGGATACGAACGGTGTAAACTGCAAGATAAGAACAGTATAGTAGTGCAAATGGTAATTAGAATACTATATTGTACTATAATCTAATCTACATGAGTTGTATAACTCTGGATGTCATGATGTGAGGTTGCAGTGGACTCTAAGTCAAGCACAGGGTACAGACCAGGGACAAGAGAGAAGGTTAAACGGTTTAATCTTAGTTTAGAGTTCTTTACATTCAGCAATTCAAAGTTCATAAACAGGTCTGTGGGTTTTCTCAGGACACCGGCAGGAGATTCCAACTAGGAGCGACGTCAGAGTGGAGAGGAACTGGGACTGTGCAGAAGATGAACAGGTTAGTAACCATTCGGAGTGATGCAGAGGTGGATTATAATTGCGAGAGGTAATCTTACTGTTCTTGAAGGCGAGGGCAGGCTTCGGGAGGAGGACCCGGTGATCCGGGACTACGGCTGGTGTGTGAGTGTGCGTTGGAGGGCGGGCAGATTGGCACAGACCAGAGAGAGCTGGGAGCACAGGCGGGGCAGGAAGAGACTGAGAACAGGTGCGGACTTAATCCAGGGTGGGGAGCGGACGGCAGCGCTGCGGTCTGGAAACTGCCAGCGAAGACCCAGCTGATGGCAGAGCTTGGTCAGGCATAAAATCCAAGCAGGAAGGTCTGGTTCGAGGAAACAGGTAAGATTAGTCCAGGCTTAGAACAATTCAAGAAGATCAACACGATATTTTAGTATGCCAATACCACTCTATACACAGAGGAATCATCTGGCGTCCGCTCCTTGCTGTCACTCTCCTTTTATGTCCCGCGCTGCTGATGACCGATTGCTCCCAGCTGATCCGCACCTGATCGCCACGCCCTGAAAGACAGGTAAGAAAACAGAACACACCCACACGCACACAGACCCAGATACCTGACACTGGAAGGTTAATTAGTACCAACTCTGGACAAGAAGAAGGAAGAACATGATAAACAAAAACCCTGCTTGTATTGGTCTGAATTTGAGAATTCTATTTTTAAGCATGGTGGCAGTTTCTTCAAAAGACCTTAGTTGTTTAAGGTAAAAGTTATTACTCATTGTTCAACACATCTGTCCAAGTGGTTCTGGGGTTAGGATTAAAATAAATTCTTCTGACCTGGACAAAGATAGGGAAGATGAGGGTTTTGGGTGCCAGAGTGACATAGTTTCCATATCCAGAATGGGGCAGATGGGACTGGACAATAGTGCAGTTCTGGTAGTTGCCATGGTTACCAAGTGAGGTTAATACTGGGGTTCTGGAATGAAGAGGAGGCAAGGTGGAAGTGCAGCTGGTCAGTAGTTGCTGTGTCTTCCTGGGTTGATGATTACGAAGAACATTCTGCCCTCTGCTAGGGTGAGCCTGGTACAGATGACCTGCAAAACCACATGCAGTTATTTAATCAACATGTCAATGCTCAGTATGGTTGGGAAAGAGCTGAAACAACATACCCATTCTGCTGTTTCTGTTGTGGTAAACTGGATGCAGGAGCTGAAACAGACCATATCAGAACTTCACCAGAATCAATGTCAGCACACTGAATGAACTGATAGCTTCTCTGTAAAACTACAGCAATGAATGCTCTGCAAAATCTGAGTTTCTGATACATGGCAAGTGTAGCTGTCCCCGGTACTGGGGCCCCAGGTTCAGGACTCATGATTATGAGGTTTCTGCCTGTTCCCTGCTTGTGTCTGTGTTTTGTGGTCACTCAACAGATTGGACAAATTTTTTTCAAATTTAAGACTGACAAAGGGGGAGCCGTCATGCCCAGAGTCAACCCTCCCGGCCGGGTTTACCATGGATTACTGGGGTGGATGGAAGATGGTATGCCTGTCTTCTCTGGCTGTCGAAGACATGGAGGATGTGTATTGGTTCACTTTAGCCCCCTGCGGACCCTTTTCCACCGCCTTTCTCCATGTCATTCCGCGCCAACCCGGCCTCTTTTTTCAGACCACCTCCTCGGTGGTCCGAAGTGGCCCAAAGCGGGCCCACACGCCCACCTGTCTACTGATTGGTCCAGTAAACTGCTACCAGTGACACGAGTACCTACGTAGTGGTAGCCCCTGATTGGCCCAGCTGTGTGTGGTGTTCACGTGGTGTGATATAGAAGCGCTCCCGCAAAAGGCTTTAAAAAAACTCCCAGCAACCATACAAATATTTTATTTTAAAATACAATTGACTTTGGACGATGGCGACTTCCTCCACAAGAACCAAAAATCAAACCAACCAAAATGAACCACAGACAGAGTGCAAAGTACAAAAACACACGTATATCCGCCATTGTTGTTGTTGTTTCACGCGCTGTGACGTCGCGGACAAAGACTTTTGCGCGCCACTTTTCATAGCCAGATGGGCACGCCCCTATCCCCACTTACGTCTGCTTTATGTTTCCACCGCCTCAAGCGAGTTGATCCGCGCTATACTGTACCGCTCTCAAGCGCGCCGTGCTGATTTGTCGGTGGAAAAGGGGCATAACAGCGGCATCAAAATACCAAAAAGGCAGTATAACTTACTTCTTCTGGGTATATAATCACTTCCTCTAGCCCTGCTTGACAATTTACACCCGCCGGCGCACAGCGCTTGGTCTGGTCTGACAGTTGTGTATGTGTGTGCATTCATACATGTCTATGTGTGCGTTCCGGTATCAGTCAGTGAATTCTGGTCTCATAGCGCTATTTGCGTTCCGGTAACTTTTGATCTACAAATTAAGCACTGGTTTAATCCATTTGTACAACTCCAGCACAAGAAGCCGAAATACTAAAAAAAGGATTTTATTTAAAAGCAACTCAAAAGCAGAAACTGTAAATATAGACTAAAAATGAGATTAATGCGATTAAGGAATATAACGCACCAAATATACCTCTTGTTTGCACCGGTCAGAAACCTTCGCAGCAGCATTTTGAACCAATCGTAGGCGTGCAAGCGAGGCTTTAGAAACCCAAATCAAGGAGGAATTGCAGTAGTCGAGACGGGAAATGATAAAGGTGTGAATGGTAGACTCGAGATGTTTCATGGACAAAATTGATTTTAGCTTAGAGATCCATCCAGAAACTGTAAATATAGACTAAAAATGAGATTAAGGAATATAACGCACCAAATATGTCTGTAATTAATTAATCGCAACTAACGCGATAATTTGACACCCCTAATTAAAATATCCTGACATGTATATATTTGGACTATTGATTGTGGAATACCAGCTGATTGGCGCTTGCGGTTACCTGACGTATTGACAAATTCTAAAGTTGTGGAACGCATGGGCCTTATCTGGCAACACCTGGACTAAAAGACTTGGAGATCTGGATGTGGTCTCAGATCAGTACCGCAAACAGCGGGCTGCGAATCTCGAACGGGACCTGGAGGCTCAGGAACGGGACTGCAAACTGGCTGATGAGTTCTGCAACTGAGCCGTAAACCTGGTGTGCTACTGGATCTTACTGGAAGGATTGGTGCCACCTTGGAGAAGTTGCATGTTCAGTTCAGAGAGGAGAAGTGATTGATCGATTGATCGGCTGCTGTTTATGTAATTTGGCCGTTTCAGATTTTTCAACTCAAAGTGTATCATAAGAACTCCAAGACCTGTTGAATTCCTCAGCTCTGCCTTAATCTCTATTATCTCATTTTGGCTGGGCCTCAAGGCCAACACTAAAACTTCCTGGAACATCTTGCGCTGAGACACACAGCCAACCCCTCGACTCCTCAGACGCCTGGACTGTGGCTGACAGACTGTCAAGGAAAGCATAACATCTGGAGTGTTGCCCAGCGATGGTGTTTTTCATGACCACTCACATACATTTCACTACAATGACTGTACTCACGCCCTTAAGGGTCCTCACAGTGTTTTGTCTTTTACTGTTTCCCCTGCCGAGGTGTTTTTTTTTTTAAATCTGCCTCATGGGGGCGCTTAGTGAGAGGAATTTTTTTCTCCTCGTCCATCCTGATGTGGCCACTGTATTTTTCTGGCTTCTACACATAAGTTTATGCATATTTATATATGTGTATGTATTTTGTGTGCCCTCATGTTGGCGCTGGATGCGGCTGCCTTAGGAGATTGAGGGTTAAAATGTGTCTCCCATGGTTTACTTGTGTTTTTGTTTTGGTGTTTTTTCTGTTATTAGTCATAGTTTGTCAAAGCTTTTGGTTATTTTAAAGTTTGTATCGCTTGGCTTTATGTTTTTCTAGTTAGTTCTTCTAGTTTGCAGTTTCTTACTATGTTTTTGGGACTGATTCTTTTGCTTACAGTGTTCCTTGTTCTGTCTTTACTTGTTCTGTGTTTTACTTTACCACGGAGTTTAGAACGTGCCTTTGGGACCTGCAGAAAGAATTGATTGGTCAACCTTAGTGCACGGGAAGGATGATACAGATGGAGCAGATCAGACAGATCAGAGGGAGCTGAACCATTTAGCGATTTAAACACAAACAGAAGGATTTTAAACTGAACCCTAAATTGAACGGGCAACCAGTGTAAGTGGCTCAAAACAGGTGTGATGTGGGACCTCTTGTTTGCACCGGTCAGAAACCTTCGCAGCAGCATTTTGAACCAATCGTAGGCGTGCAAGCGAGGCTTTAGAAACCCAAATCAAGGAGGAATTGGAGTAGTCGAGACGGGAAGTGATAAAGGTGTGAATGGTAGACTCGAGATGTTTCATGGACAAAATTGATTTTAGCTTAGAGATCCATCTTCATTGGAAGAAACATGATCTCATAACGGAATTTATCTGCTGGTCCAGTTTCAATGTTGAGTCCAGTTTCAGTCCCAAGTTAGTGGTAGTATGACTTATTGGAAACGGGATCCAGCTACCTCTGCAAGACAAACCACACTATTGTCAGGAGGAGTGAACAAAACTTCCTCAGTCTAACCCCTCCTTTCCACCGGACGCGTCAGCAGCACGTTACTGCTGCAGCACGTCATACGCAGCTGATAGATACCGCTGTAGTCAACAGAACCCTTTCCACCGCATCCGTCAGCAGCATGAGTCGAACGCGTCTCAGGAGCGACATCTCGCGGCACATACGCGCCGGTTCTATTTTTTACGCGCTACGCGTCTGAAACACGTGTGAAAATGTGTGGCCTGAAGTAATTACCGAGCAGTCTTCTGTGTTTTCCATCATTGACGATGAACGGCTGATTACTGAAGTGGAGCAGTACCAAATCCTGTTTGATCCGAGTCACATTTTTTTTTATAAAGAAGCCTCAAGAAGGATAAAACATGGACAAGATGGTGAGTTTATGCTACTTATTAATGTTATTTCGGAGGGAGCAGCCCTCTGGATTTTTTAAATGTCCTTCATATTTACATGTCTACTCTATAGTACCTCGGATCGCCATTAACATTATTCAGTTGGACTTTAGGGAAATTTGGATATTACCTGTCTTAACATAAATGTATTGGCGATTATAAAACAGACAGAACATAAAACACAAACCTTTTGGAGCCATGTTGTAGTTTTTTTCTGCTTGTTGTTGTGTATACTGAAGTCACACGTGATTTTGCTAATCTCGCGTGACTTTGTGCTCTTTCAATGACGGTTGCTTCCCTGCTGTTACGCGTCTGATACGCACCCGGTGGAAAGGACCGAGCAGCAGAATACGCAAGCGAGACGTGCTGCTGATGAATCCGGTGGAAAGGAGGGGTTAGAGTCATCTAAATGGAGAAAGTTAGCTGCCAGCCACTGCTTAACCTAGTGAAGACAGTCCAAAAGTGGCTGAAGTCCAGAATTTTGGTTAAAGGGTAAATAAAATTGGCAGTCATCTGCATAAAAGTGATAAAAGATCTTGTGTTTTCTAAAAATGACACCCAGTGGCAGAATATACAGTGAAAAAGGAAGGGGACCTAAAATAGAACCTTGGGGAACACCCCAATTCAAAGGAGCTGTAGATGACAGCTTGTATTCGAGCAAGACACAAAGGCTTCTGTCCAAAAAATAGAAGCAGAACCACTGAAAGGCTAATTCCCTTGCCTTCCTCATCAGTTACTCCTTGTCAGTTATCACCTGGTCCAAACACATACTCCTTGGTTTGTTATTGTCAGATCCTCCAAGTCATGTCCTGATCTGCCCACTGGAGTGTGTGCTTCATGTCTTTCTGCTGTAAGTTGTTTCTCCTGCTGTCAGCTTTTTGTTTTACAGTCCCCATGTCCTGCCTGCAGTTATGTCTATGTGCTGTCAGGAGCCATGGGGTTTTAACGGTCTCATGTTCTGTGTTTTAGTGTGGGTTTTGAGTTTAGGTTTATATTTAGGGTTCTGTGTCTGTTTCTCTATGTTTAGTCATGGTGTGTCTTTTGTTAACTGTTGAATCTGTGTTTAGTATTGTATCTTGTCATAATCTATTATTACAGTTTCATGTTTAGGATCTGTTTGTCTCATCTCTGGTTTTAACAGTCTGTGTTCCATATATGGTCATGTCACTTCCTGTGCTTCTCCTCTGTCTAGTGAAAGTCATAGTCTGTAGTTATCGTCAACATTTGGAAATCTGGATTTTAAGTTTCTTCTTCCCCCTGGGTTTTTGGACTACTGCCTGCCTCCTTCAAGTGAGTAGAGTGCTGTTGCTTTGATACTTTGTGCTTTTGTTTTGTACTTTGTTGGACTTTGAATTAACCTCCCTGTCTTCAACAGTAGCTACGTTTACATGGGCACATTTAATCGGAATAAACGCCCAATAGGGAAAAAAAATGCGTCATGTAAACATGTCAATCAGGATGTTTTGATCCGATGCAGCCTGATCAGAATGAAATTTACTTCCGATCGAGAGGGGTGGTTTTGTTCGATCCTCATTCAGATAGACGTGCATGTACACACCCATTTGGAAAGAAAGGGTGAAAAGAGCCCTTTGCGCATGCGTACAACTTCAGCGTGACGTCTTTCCACTTTCGCAGACCCAAGTAGAAAACATAGCGGGAGGTAAACAGAAGTGGTCTGCTGGTGCAGTCATCCTGTCATCCTGCTCTCCTCTCCTGTGGTGGAGGAGCAGTAGTAATATGTATTCAGCCTCTAGCTTGGTTAATGCGACCAGTAAAAACCCAAACATAAAGGTAATCACCTGCAGAAGGTCCATATTGGGGATAACGTGAGTCAGCTCGAGCACACGATGGGGCGGGAAAGACGTGCAGAAAGGACGGAGTTTGTTTACTTTTTTTTCTTCCCCCGGAAAGACAACTCGCTGTGCGCATGCTCAACTCATTTAACCTGATTGAGTGCTTGGTGCATGTGTACTCATGGCATGATCAGATCATTTCAGTTAGTGTCCATGTAAACAGGGATTTGGGAATTCAGATCGACCAAGATTTTAATCAGAGTGGGGAAATTTGGCGCATGTAAACGTAGCTACTGAAAGGTTTATTTGTGTTTCGTTTTGCCACCTTCTGCCTCTCTGCTTTTGGGATCCATCCACCATAGTAATTCATGACACACACACTTGGATATTAGGAGGTTAAGACAACTTCCAGGGGTTTGATCTGTTTCTGGGACAAGTGCCGGTTCATGTAAAAACTCCCAAGAAGCAAATGTTTTTTAAAAAGTTCAGTTCCATGTTCTGTCTCAAACAGAAGACTTGTGAAGTTCTGTGTTCTTTCTCACATAAATATAGGTTCAGATCTAGAATTAATTATTTCTAAAGAAGACTTTTAAGATAACAGTCTCCCTGAGACCTCTGACTCACCTGCTCTCTTGGATTAACAGATGAAAGGATGGTGTAATTATCTGGATTTAATGTGACATGGGTGCCCTTGAGTGTGGTATTACTAGCTGAAAACACCTCATCTTCCAGCTCTGTCTTGATGTCCTTCCTCTCCTTCCACAGAGAACCCAGAGCCCCCAAACTGGAACGGAGTCCAGAACTTTGACCCCACCTACGACCATGTTTGCTGTGGGACAGCGACTTGCTGCTCATTGTCTAGGAGACAGAAAAAAAACAAGAAAATTAACGCAGATTTGTACAAGTTTGTTTTATGCTTAAGATTGAGTTCTTCTCTATATTCATGTCCAGGACTGAAGTAATAGAATGTCAAACTTAAAGATCCCATATTATGGACTTTTCACACACTCTGAATCATTCCTTTTATATCTCAGTGACATGTAAAAGCCATGCATTGTTCAAATTGGCCCTTATTGAAAGTTCAGCTGTTGCTCCCAAACGCATCTCTTCTCACCTCATTTTGGAATGCACTGTTTCAGTTGGGTAGGGCTGTTGGGCAGATTAGCAGCTCTAAGTCCCGCCCATCACTGTTCCCTTCGCGTGTTTGTGAGACATCGGAGATTTTAGGGGTGCTGCTAAACAATCAGCTGATTAAACTGCAATTAATGATCAACAAGTGTTGCAGAGCCAAGAAATTGACTTAAAATGTGACTAAAAACTTTGGACTAAGAAAATTTGAGCCTGAAGATGCCAACAGCACGTTATTGAAAGGTTAGTTTGACATTTACTCATGTATCTGTGTTGTTTGGCTGCATCTGGTAGAGATGCGGTTCTTCAAGCTTACCAGTTTGACCCAGAAAGAGATGGAACAGTGTTAGCTCTTCATTAGCAGCAGCTCAGCTCAAGTAACAGTGTTAGCTTTTCCTTATCAGCAGCTAAGCTCTGGTCGTTTTTTGCCAACTGTAGTAGGGACACTACTCTCATGAATAAATTCAACCCATGTTGCTCTTCTGTCTCCTTCAACTGGGACTCAAAATAAAACCCCAAATCTGAGAAAAAGTAGATTTTTCATAATATGGGTCCTTTAAAGGAGGAATAAACTGCTACTACCGCCAATACCCATGCTCTATAATGGTTGTCCAGACCATTAAAAAAAAATCGAGTGAACAAAAAATAGAAAAAGTCCCTTTTCTGACCCTATTATATAAACACAATATGGTCTTGTAAGAATACTTGCAATATTTTGGCTGTAGTGGATGGTCATTATAATAATGCAAATCTGGGGTGCGTTGATTGGTGGCCTGAAGCACGGGGGATGACACCCAAGTCTGGGAGTATTTCAGACATGGTGCCCCATCATCCCACTATGCTTATACACAATAGATTAAAGGTACAATATGGAATATTTTCCTAAAAAACAATATTTTTAAAGAGGCGCCCTTCCATTAAAAACAGTGTTTCTGAGGTTTCTGTTGAATATTTTAGCTCCACAGGTGTTCTTACCTTCATAGTGGGTGTGAAAACAGGTCAAGAACTTCTCTTTCAGTTTTTGTGTCTCAAACTACGCAGGTGGTGATAAAACCCGAGTTCTCCCGAGTTTGAACAGCCGGTACTTGTTTTGTCACAACTCCTTTGATCGTTAGTATTCATCAGCTCCTGCAGTTGAAACCACGCCTAGCATGCTGCTAGCTAAAAGCTGTTAGCATAAGACGCAGCAAAAAAGGAAAACACGACGTCTGACGTTACCATGTGCAGCAGGGCAGGAAATAGTTTACCTTGCTCTCATAGGCTAGTTTGTTAGCCAATCAGAGTCCAGAAAATTCTAATAATGAATATGAATGAGCTGCTGTCAAAGCCTGACGGAACCAACTGAAATTTGAGGTCGACAGATTGAAAGGTCTGTTAATCAGTGTTTCCTGATATTTTTTAGAACGGACGCTTTCCAGCTGCTCCCTTATCTCCCCCCCCCCACTGTTCCTGCTTTTCGTCTCGTCTCTGTGTTTCTCTGTACTGGCTGCTGCAAATTGAAAATTAGAAAATGGATCTGGTTTCGTGGTCACTCAACGCATTGGACAAAGTTTTCTCAAACTTAAGGCTAAAAAAGGGGGAGCCGTCATGCCCGGAGTCGACCCTCCCGGCTGGGTTTACCATGGATTCCTGGGGTGAGTGGAAGATGGTATGCCTGTCTGTTCTGGCTGTCGAAGACGTGGAGGATGTCTACATATTTGGATTATTGTTCGTGGGGTACCTGCTGATCGGCGTTGGTGGTTACCTGATGTATCTACAAATTCTAAAGTTATGGATGTTATGGGCTGGATCTGGCAACACTTGGACTAAAAGATTCGGAGATCTGGATCGCAAACTGGATGCGGTCTCGGAGCAGTACCGTGACCAGCTGGCTGTGATTCTCGAACGGGACCGGGAGGTCCAGGAGCGGGATCGTAAGCTGGCTGATGGGGTTCTGGAGCTGAACCGTAAACTGGGTGCGCTGCTGGATCTCACTGGAAGGATTGGTGCCACCTTGGAGAAGTTGCAGTTTCGGCTCAGAGTGGAGAAGTGATTGATTGATTATTGGTACTATGCAATTTGGCCTAATTCGGATTATTCAGACTTTTTTCCACAATAGTGCACCATATGGACAATGAGAAGCTTGTTGCAATTCTTCAGCTTCGACTTAATCCCTGTTATCTCATTTCGGCTGGCCTCAAGGCCAAAACACTAAATTCCTCCTGGAGCAGTGAGCACCGAGACACACAGCCCCCTCCTTACCCGTGTCCACCGGGCACCAAAGACTGTGGAAGACATAACATCAGCGTTGTCCCAGAGACGGTGTCCTTGATAACTCTCTGCACACAACCACATACATTGATTACATTCACATCCTCAAGAAAGTTCTCAACATGTCTCGTGAACCCGTCCCCCCCGCTGGAGGTTTTTATTGCTTATATCAAGTGCCCCCTCTTGATGGGGCACTGGGTGTAGGGAACCTTTTTTCTCCTCCCTCTGACCTTACGTGGTCTTATTCATCTTTTTTTTCCTAACACACAGGCTGATGCGTGCTTATGTATATGTATGTATGTATTTGTATGTATTCTCCTGTGTGATCTTGCTGGCCTGAACGACGTGCGCCGGGTATACTGTTTGACCCTTGACAGCCTGGAGAGTGAAAGTCAAGCTGTTCTCCATGTCTCCTTGAATTTCCCTTCTGGGATAAAAATAAAGTATTTTTCATTTCATTTCATTCATTTCATATAAAATGTTTCATATTGCTGGTTAATACTTAAGAACTACTACTACTACTACTGTCATTTAGCAGACGCTTTTATCCAAAACGACTTACATTGAGAGAACATACAAGCAAGAATTCAAAGAGAAGGAAAAAATATAAGGAGGCGGACTGTTTGGAGTCCAGTTTAATTCCGACGCTCAAAATATCAATTTTTTTTTTTTTTTTTTTGAGAGATAAATTCACAAATCGCTATCATAAATCATAAATTAATCGTACATTAAGACTGAAAGTGTTCTTTAAAGAGGTGAGTCTTAAGTCTGCTCTTAAAAGTAGCTGCAGACTCTGAGGATCGGACCGAGTTTGGTAGGTCATTCCACCATCGGGGGACAACAGAGGAGAAGAGTTTGGAACATGATCTCATGCCACGTTGTGGTGGAAGCGCTAGGCGTCTTTCAGCGGCTGAGCGTAGCTGACGCGTGGGAATGTAGGTTTGGATGAAGGAGTGAAGGTAAGTAGGAGCTGTGTGTGTTAGAGTCTGGTAAGCCAGAAGCAGAGCTTTGTATTTGATGCGTGCTGCAACTGGAAGCCAGTGCAGGGAAATGAGCAGCGGAGTGACATGAGCCCTTTTGGGCTGGTTGAAGACCAGACGTGCTGCTGCGTTCTGAATCATCTGCAGAGGTTTAACCGAGGACGCCGGAAGACCGGCCAGCAAAGAGTTGCAGTAGTCGATCCGGGACAAGACCAGGGCCTGGACCAGAAACTGTGTGGTGTGGTCTGTGAGGAAGGTTCTGATTTTCCTGATGTTGTAAAGCGCGAATCGACATGAGCGAGCTACAGAGTTAACCTCCTCTTTGAAGGACAGCTGGTTGTCCAGTATGACACCAAGGTTTCTGGCGGAGGTTTTGGGGAACAGCGTGATGGAGTCAAGCTGCACGCTTATCTGAGGAGGTAAGGAGTTACCGGCAGGACAGACAATGAGGTCAGTTTTGGACAGATTAAGCTGAAGGTGGCGATCCCTCATCCACGCCGAGATATCTGAGAGGCAAGCAGATATCCGCACTGAGATGGATGTATCGTCTGGAGGGAACGAGAGGAGGAGCTGAGTGTCGTCAGCGTAGCAATGGTATGAGAAGCCATGGGAGCGAATGATCTCGCCTAATGAGGTGGTGTATAAAGAGAAGAGGAGAGGACCAAGGACCGAGCCCTGCGGGACACCCGTCGCCAGCTCATGTAGACTGGACATCTGTCCATGCCACGAGACTCTGAAAGATCTTTCCGCAAGGTACGAGGTGAACCACGAGAGGACCGGTCCCGAGATGCCAAGCTTAGATAGCGTCGAGAGGAGAATGAGGTGGTTGACGGTGTCAAAAGCAGCAGACAGGTCAAGAAATAACCACAAAGTCCTGGAATTTGTATGAAATGACCTCTTTAAGAAAATAATGCTTCCACAGGGTGTTTAGCGGGGTATTAGCATGAAAATACAGCATTTTCTTTGGAAATAATTTTTGAAGTAAAATATAACAAAATATTTATTGACAGGCACCACACTGGCATTTTGTTTACATCTACCAGCCAATAACGGGCAGAGTAGCGGACACCACTTTGGTTTGCCTAATACCGTAAATAGTCCAGCACAGTGAGGCTGGTACTGTGGAGTCTGCAGGTCGAGCAGCTGGAAGCCCCTGGGATATTTTATTTACCTTATTTGCTTGCCATAGGGGTTTCCCCAACACGTGACTTAGCAGGGTCATGTGAAAAAGTCTTTATTAGCAGTTCACGCAAACACGGAGCTGTAGGTGGCTGAAATGCAGGGAACTCCGGGCTGTGGGTTGGGCTGGAGGACACACCTCAGAGGATTTTATTGCAGGGTGGAGAAGTGAGGCATGCAGGATGGTGGGGGGAGGACAGAGGATTGTGGAAGAAGATTTGGAAGTTTCGGTTTGCTCTAGGAGAGCTGGGGCAGATACATGAGCTTTTTGCCATGGACTGAATCAATGACTGAGCTACAGGTAGGAGTCTTCATTTATCAGAGTCAGTGTGATCAGTAGGGCTGGAGAGCATGATTAGTGAGCTGAACGTGTGATATTTTGTTTTCCCCCGCAAATCTGGATTATTCGGCAATATGTTCACTGTGTAAGTCCAGCTGGAGCGTAGCACAACAACACTGATGCATTCTGCAGGTGTGGTCTCAACTGCACGAGCTGATGAATATTAATGGGCAAATTCAATGTGACATCACAATGATAGGGTGTTTCATGAGCTGCATCATTTAAGAGATAAAAACTGAAAGATAGGTTGTTGTGCCATTTTCACACCTAGTATGAAGCCAAAAACATCTGGTGGACCTGAAATATTCAATAGAAAACATAGAAAAAATGTTTTTTAAAGCAGGGCACCTTTAAAATATTCCGATGTGTCAGAGTTTCCCTAAAGACTTACTGCTGAGTGGAACAACGCTTCAGATTCTGAGCAGACTTGAGGTAAACCTCTCCACACCACCAACATGATCTGAGAAGGACAGCTCCTGCAGAGACACATTTCAAGTACAATTTAGAAATATTAGATAAATGTGAAACTGTCAGGGGAATGTCTTATGAAGGTACAAAAAAATTTATTTTCACTGGTTTAGGTACAGTTCTGTTCTACAGATGTCCCATCTAGGGTGGCGCCTTAATTAATGTGAATGATGAGTTAAGGCTGATTCACACTGGGGGAAGCAGCACGGAACGGACACAAAAAAACAATGGTCCTATGGCAATGTTGTGTCCCTGGTCAAAAATGGTTTGATACGGTAAAATGGCTTTAATCTGTGAAAATATGTAACAGAACATTTTCCTAAAAATGCATTCAGATACATTTGTACATGTATACAGTTGTCTGGGGTTATATGTATAATTGTTATTTTGACTTGTAGCTACATGTAGTTCAACTTAAACAGTGTTGTGAATCAGAAGTGGATGTCCACTAGGCGATGTCCTTTAAATGTGCATTTATAGTCCACGATGACCCTCTATGAATTCAAGTGTGAAAAGCCTGCGCTTAGTTCTTGCATGGTTAATACTACAATAATTAATTTAATTCACCAACTTTTTAAGGGGTTCTGAAGACATCCACTGATGTCCTTTGCACAATTTGATCAAGGCTGTGAAGTTACCCACTAACCTCTTTTACACACAGTCAAGGAAAACAGAAAAAATAGGAATTATCTTTATGAAATACACAATCTGTATACCAAGTATTTAATTTTTCTTGTTCAAATAAATATAATTACAAAGTGCCCAGTGTAGTTAAAGAGCAACTTTCCCTCAAACATCTTTTTTAAAGAGCAGATAGAAGGCAGGAAGAAAATTTAGAGAGGGGTGAGTTGCTCTTTAAAGAGTCCATTTCATAAAAATCTCAGGACTTAGTGGTTATTTCTTGAGTATTAACCAGTAATATGAAACATTTTATATCTATAAAACATTAGGAAACACTCATTAGGCGAACCAATCTGTCTGCGTCAAAATTTGGCTGGTTCCGTCAGGCTTCGTCAGCAGCTCATTAATATTCATTATTTGAATTTGCTGGACCCAGATTGGCTAACAAACTAACCTATGAGAGCAAGGCATACTGTTTCCTGCCCCGCTGCGCACGGTAACATCAGACGTTCTCTCTTCCTGTTTAATATGTCTTTATGCTAACAGCTTTTAGCCAGCAGCATGCTAGGCGTGGTTTTAATTGTGGGAGTTGATGAATACTAACGAACAAAGGAGTTGTGACGAAACAAGTACTGGCCCTTCAAACTCGGGAGAACTCGGGTTTTATCACCACCTGCGTAGTTTGAGAGATACGAACTGAAAGAGAAGTTGTTGACCTGTTTTCACCCACTATGAAGGTAAGAACACCTGTGGAGCTAAAATATTCAACAGGAACCTCAGAAAAACCGTTTTTAATGGAAGAGACTCTTTAAAGACCGTGTAAAGGGAATTCTGCTATTTTCTTCTAACCACATTATAAACATAATAAATGTACTGTTCTAAACATGTGAAAAACCTCCCAACAATTAAAAACTGAATTGTGGAGCTAGCCTTCAAATTGCTCTTCCAGAGTTTTCTGTTTCAGGACTTTATGGGCGGGTCTAAAAGGGCAGCTGCGTGTCGTCACGCAATTACCAGGATTACCTTTGCTCCGCCCGCGGAAGCGGTCTCGATTCCCTCCAGATGCGCACCATTACTGCTGAGGGACTGCGTCCACACAGCCGAACACTGGACCCAGTGGATCGCTGCATGACTCCTGTCTACCCCCTGGAGTTTTCAGATTTTTACCCGCTTTGGACACTCATCTTTCTGCAGCGACGAGGATTAAACAGAAGAATGGGTCCAAAGGGCGCTCCGGATCGTCCAGTGTGCTTCGCACTGCTCAACGCCAGGTCAGTGTGCAATAAAACATTCATTCTCAAGGAGTTCTTCATCACCAACACACTGGATTTCCTCTGCATATCCGAGACTTGGATACCGCTGGGTGATCTGTCTGCTATCGCAGAATTAATTGTGCCAGACTGCTCCTATATTAACACACCAAGAAGGAATGGTCGTGGTGGTGGGCTACAACTGTTTTCAAGTCCCGGTTCACTTGCAAGCACATATTTCTGTCCTGTTCTCCATCCTCTTTTAAACCAGCACTTTTGAACTGGCCCGCTCCCTTCTCTCTTGTGTGCAGCTGTTTATCATGCTCCCAAATATAACTCAGCTTTTATTGATGATTTTGCTGCTCTGCTTGCTGAAATTGCTCCGAACCATAATCGGATTCTATTAGTCGGGGATTTCAACATTCACGTCTGCTGTCCTGGCAAGCACCTTGTCAGGGAGTTCCTTGACTTACTGGACTCATTTGGTTTAACTCAGTGTGGAAGAGAGATGGCCTGTCAGTGTCGTGTGAATTGATGATACATACCTGGCAGTCAGGGTATCCAGGAGCAGGTATTATACCAATATTATCACTTTGAACCGCACAAATCAACACACCCTGTACAAAACCATTAACGCCTCCCTCTCTCCTTCCCTCTATTCCTTCCCCCCGACCCCATCTGTTGACTTATGCAATCGTTTTCTTCTCTTTTTCATGGAAAAGGTGTCTAACATCTGAGCGCTTATTTGTCCTTTCCCTGGTGTTGTTTTTCCTCATTCTCCTTGTCCTCACAGTCTTGATCACTTAGATCAGATCACCCTGGATGATCTTCACAAACTTATTGTTCAGATGAAACCCTCAGGTTCCCTTATTGAGGTTTTCCCCTTGTGTCTATTTAAAAATGCATTTAGTACACTGAGGCTTTTTATACTGCACATCATCAACTGCAGTTTATCCCATCTTAAATGACGTCTTTATGGCTACAGATTCTGGTTTTTCCATCTTCATGATTCTCATTGATCTCTCAGCTGCTTTTGACACACTAGACCACAACATACTCTTAATGAGACTGGAACAGGTTGCAGGGATTACTGGTTCAACCCTTCAGTGGTTCTGCTCCTATTTTTTGGACAGAAGCCTTTGTGTCTTGCTCCAAGACAAGCTGTCATCTACAGCTCCTTTGAATTGGGGTGTTCCCCAAGGTTCTATTTTAGGTCCCCTTCCTTTTTCACTGTATATTCTCCCACTGGGTGTCATTTTTAGAAAACACAAGATCTTTTATCACTTTTATGCAGATGACTGCCAATTTTATTTACCTTTTAACTAAAATTCTTCCCTTCAGTCACTTTTGGACTGTCTTCACTAGGTTAAGCAGTGGCTGGCAGCTAACTTTCTCCATTTAAATGACTCTAATGGTGTATTCACACCGGCCGCTTTTGTGAAATAATTCAGCTAATATTGTTGGTAAGGCTTCTTGTAAACTTAAGATTTGCTTAAACATCTTTGGGAGACTTAAGCTAATTAATTCAGCTAATTCAAACTTTTTCAGCTACATTTGGCTAATTCTGCTTTGTTAAAATAATTCACCGGGATCATTCAGCTAATTTAAACTTTTTAATATGCATTTAGTTAATTTAATTAATAATTGCTGTTCTGTAATGTGGTGCAAATACAAGAGTAAATGTGAACCAGAGCCAAATTCCTTGTGTGTGTAACATACTTGGTGAAATAAACCTGATTCTGATTCTAGATGACTCAATGACAGGTAGGTGAAACATCATGTATGTAAAAAATTACTCCAGTTGAAATTTTAATGGCCTGGCAGTTGATGACTGGGTGAAAAGTTAGTCACTAACCCCTCCTTTCCACCGGACGCGTCAGCTGCGCGTTACTGCAGCAGCACGTCATACGCAGCTGATAGATACTGCTGTAGTCAATAGAACCCTTTCCACCGCATCCGTCAGCAGCACGAGTCGAACGCATCATCCCGCGGCACATAGGTGGCAGTTCTTTTTTACGTGCTACGCTTCTGAAACGTGTCACAAGTTCGACATTTTGGAAAGGGGAAGACGTCTGCCTTGAAGATCGAGGTTGAAAAACAGGTTCTCACAACCTTGTTTGATTGAGGTGTGGTGAAGCAGAGACAACTGCTGAACAATGGCACTCCACTACTGGGTTTTGCTGTAAACTTTTTCAAAACCGAAATACGCTCCGAGGGAGCAGCCCTTTGGATCTTTAAATGTCCTTCATATTTGCATAAAACGGACAGAACATAAAACACAAACCTTTTGGAGCCATGTTGTAGTTTTTTTTCTGCTTGCTGTTATTTATACTGACAAAGTCACGCGTGATTTTGCTAATGTCGCGTGACTTCGTGCTCTTTCAATGACGGCTGCTTCCCTGCTGCTACGCGCCTCATACGCACCGGTGTAAAAGATCGAGCAGAAGAATACACGAGCGAGACGTGCTGCTGCAGTAACGTGCTGCTGACGCATCCGGTGGAAAGGAGGGGTAAGAATGAAGGGTTACCTGATGGCATGGGCAAGGTTAACACATTTCCAGGTTTCTACAGGAAGTCCATTGAATTGCAAGATCAAGTCTCCCTGACACACTCCAGACTGATGAGCTGGGCCTCCTACAAACATGAGAGATGAAATACGGCAGAGAATTTACACAGCAGCTAACCAGTTCAATCAAACCACACTGGATATATTTCTTGGTTATTGGCTTTGAACTTCAGATTTTTCTGTATGAACTGAGAAAGTTTCTTCAGTAGCTACGTTTACATGGGCACATTTAATCGGAATAAATGCCCAATCGGATAAAAAAGACGTCATGTAAACACGTCAACCCGAATGTTTTGATCCGATGCAGCCTGATCCGAAAGAAATTTACTTCCGATCGAGAGGGGTGGTTTTGTCCGATCTTCATTCAGATAGACGTGCATGTATACACCCATTCGGAAAGAAAGGGTGAAAAGAGCCCTTTGCGCATGCGTATAACTTCAGCGTGACGTCTTTCTGCTTTCGCAGACTCAAGTAGAAAACATGGCGGGAGGTAAACAGAAGTGGTCTGCTGGTGCAGTCATCCTGTCATCCTGCTCTCCTCTCCTGTGGTGGAGGAGCAGTAGTAATATGTATTCAGCCTCTAGCTTGGTTAATGCGACCAGTAAAAACCCAAACATAAAGGTAATCACCCGCAGAAGGTCCATATTGGGGATAACGTGAGTCAGATCGAGCACACGATGGGGCGGGAAAGACGTGCAGAAAGGACGGAGTTTGTTTACTTTCCCCCGGAAAGACAACTCGCTGTGTGCATGTTCAACTCATTTAACCTGATTGAGTGCTTGGTGCATGTGTACTCATGGCATGATCAGATCATTTCAGTTAGTGTCCATGTAAACAGGGATTTGGGAATTCAGATCGACCAAGATTTTAATCAGATTGGGGAAATTTGGCGCATGTAAACGTAGCTACTGTAAAAGTTGATTACCATCCCTTTTATCCTCACTCAAGCTTGTAAGAGCAACTTTTCTAAGTGAATCACCCCAAACCACCCACCCACCCTCCCATCCATCCCAACCGTCCATCCATCCATCCATCCATCCATCCATCCAGCCATCCATCCACTTACCAACCCATCCATCCATCCGTCCGTCCATCCATCCATCCATCCGCCCATCCATCCACCCATCCATCCATCTACCCACTTACCCACCCACCCATCCATCCATCCATCCATCCGCCCATCTGTCCATCCATCCATCCATCCACCCACCTACCCACCCACCCATCCATCCATCCATCCATCCATCCATCCATCCATCCATCCACTCACCCACCCATCCATCCATCCATCCATCCATCCATCCATCCATCCACCCATCCATCCATCCATCCATCCATCCACCCACCCATCCATCCATCCATCCATCCATCCATCCATCCATCCATCTACCCACTTACCCACCCATCTATCCAGCCATCCATCCACTTACCAACCCATCCATCCATCCGTCCATCCATCCATCCACCCATCCATCTCCCACCTACCCACCCATCCATCCATCCATCCATCCACTTACCCACCCAGCCATCCATCCATCCATCCATCCATCCACCCACCCACCCACCCATCCCCCCACCCACCCACCCACCATCCATCCATCCGTCCATCCATCCGCCCATCCATCCACCCATCCATCCATCCACTAACCCACCCATCCATCCATCCGCCCATCCATCCACCCATCCATCCATCTACCCACTTACCCACCCACCCATCCATCCATCCATCCATCCATCCATCCGCCCATCTGTCCATCCATCCATCCATCCATCCATCCATCCATCCATCCATCCACCCGCCCATCCATCCATCCATCCATCCATCCATCCATCCATCCATCCATCCATCCATCCATCCATCCACCCATCCACCCACCCACCCACCCATCCATCCATCCATCCATCCATCCACCCACCCAACCACCCACCCATCCATCCATCCATCCATCCACCCACCCATCCATCCACTTACCCACCCAGCCATCCATCCATCCGCCCACCCATCCATCCATCCATCCATCCATCCATCCATCCAGCCATCCATCCACTTACCCACCCATCCATCCACCCATCCATCCATCCACCCATCCGCCCATCCATC
>SSNP01000253.1:448223-453223 GCA_006937955.1 Pachypanchax playfairii | reverse complement strand
CGCACACACACACACACACACACACACACACACACACACACACACAATCCTGAACTCCCCACCAGTGCTTTAGTTGTCAAGGGCACCAGAATGGGAGATTGGGGGGAGTAGACCCCGATTAAAGAAGGGCATGAGATGCCATAAGAGAGAGAGCGAGCCTGAGAACAGCCCAATCAATCCACAGCTTGATTAAACCAACCAATCAGATCAGAACGATCAACAAGCAGAGAGTCAGACCTGCGGCAGGTTCAGTCCAATGCAGACTTGACACAGACGGTGGATGGTGTACATGATCAGGAGGTTTTTCAGATCTTTAAGTACTACATGTCCATCCGAGCCTTTTCCAGAGCCAAACCTCCAACAAGCGCTAGGTTAGGAGTTGTAGAACCAGATCCAGATTAATAGACTGGGTTAAAGCCAACTTCAGAGAAATTCTCCAGCCTGAGTATGAGAACGTTTTAATCCACGTCCAGCTAGACAGAAAGAAGCAGTGTGAGCAATGTGGATGTTAAGAAGTGGACAGGAAGTGTGTGTGTGAGAACCAACTAGCAGAATAATAACAGGAAACACACACATACACACTCCGACACTAAAACACAAAAACACTGGATGTGTTGCTGTGATAAGACACACACTTCCTGAACAGACACTCCAATACACCTGTGAGGACCATCAGCAACTCAGGATGTTCCCAGGACCAAGAACCATATTCAGACCAAGTCCTGACCGAGCCAAAATCACATTCTAATGAAATCATGACTAGAACTGTACACAGCAGGATTCATGTCTAATCCAGGTCATTCAGTTCAAGTTTCTCTAAACAATGAAGTTGGTTTTCTTCTCACCTGAAAACCAAATGTACTCCAGAACAGGTGAGGTTTCCAGATTCAAGTTTAAAACCATCAACACACCACCTCTCAGACTATCAATGAACTTAACAAAGGAAAGCATCAAAAGACAACTACAGGCTGGTCCATTTATATGGATGCACCTTAATAAAACGGGAATGGCTGGTGATATTAACGTCCTGTTTGTGGCACATTAGTATATGTGAGCGGGAACATTTTTCAAGATAGGTGGTGACCATGGTGGCCATTTTGAAGTCGGCCATCTTGGATCCAACTTTTGTTTTTTTCAATAGGAAGAGGGTCATGTGACACATCAAACTTATTGGTAATTTCACAAGAAAAACAATGGTGTGCTTGGTTTTAATTAGAGCTGGGCGATATAAGATTTTTTTCATATCACGATATACGATTTCATTTTTTTTTTTTTCATTTCAGGTGATAACAATATATATCACGATATAAGCCAAATAACTATATCTGTAAGATTTAAATGTGCCGTTGTTCAGAAGTAAAATGTGAAATAATCAGCAGCTTGTTTTGATTTAGACATTTATTTCCCATAATAAGTTCAACAGGGCAGATGTACTTAAGGAACATGAGACTTCAGTTTCAGTTAAATAAAGGCAAATATTGCAAACTACACAAAAGGTAGCCGCTACGTCGCTAACAGTCCGAACGCACACAAACTGGTGGACGGACATTACGTTATTAAATAAAACGTTATGTAATTAAATCAGCTGATCAGAACGACAGACACTGCAGGTAGAGTAACATGATTATGGGATGTCTTCTGCATGCAGTAAGTGATCACCTCCACTCCATGAACAAGTTTAAGATAATATCATAGAGATTTAATATGACTACGTACGTGTAGTGGGAAAATTAACTCGTGGAAATATAAGCACTTGTCATTTCTTTTTTTACAACTTAAAATTCAGCGCAAGTTTGTGAGAAAATTTACCACAAGTCCAAATTTTTTCACTCATTAAAGTTGATTTTTGTCTTTTTTTTTTCTACAAACAAGTGTGTGGATCCAAAATACAAGAGTGGAAGTTTTGAAACATATCTACCTTCACAGAAATGTCGCTAGATTTGTCTCTAGGTGCTTCTTGGAAAAAAAGTTGCTAAGGGGGTCTGAAAAGTTGTTAGAAATAGTGACAAAGTCGCTAAGTTGGCAACACTGCAAAGAGCTGCTTCCTGTTTCACACTGAAGCTCAAAAATATTCCTACCTGCCTGAAAACCATAGGTGTCATTTTGACTGGGGACACATCCCTGGCACTTTAGCAATTCACTAATCATTCAGCGGTCATTATCTCATTTATGTATTTGAGTATACTGACCACAAATAATACTATAAATATAACCAACATTATTCTTTGTACTAGCTACGATATGGATGTTAGTGATCCTTCCTCGCAATCAGCCTGATGTGGGTTTTAACCCTTCTACTACCACGGTGGTAGTAGAAGGGTTAAAGGTGGTAAATAGGTTTTTGTAGCAAATTTAGATGTCAAATTTACTTTAAAATTATTTTATCAACTTGTAGTGGTCTTGTATTTATGGTTTCCAAAAGAAAAAGTTATAATATTAATAAATCATAGACCTGGTGGGGCTTGAAATAAAGTATCCAATAGATAACTAACCTGTTTTGTTATCTATTGGCTACTAGATTGTCAATCAATCTTGTACTACTAAAAGTAACAATAAACAGCCCTTTACCATTGACGATCTCGACATGTTAGAAGAAATAAAGTTGTAGCAGTTCCAGAAAAAACTCCAGCAATGCAGATTGTAAACAAAGAAGGAGAGACTCCTACGCAAATTTCTAACGGAGAAGTTTCTGGCGTTTGCACACTACAAAGCATCTTTACATTCAGGCTACATGCTGCGACCCTTATAAACACCAAACCTTTTTTACCCGGGTGGCAGCTCTATGCTTCCGAATAAAACACTCAAGTTTATTGTTATTGTCCCACTACTTTTAAAAACAAACTGATGCCCTTGCTTATAAGAGTCAAACACACCATGATTCATTAAACAAAGTTAAAATTAAAATGATGAATGTTTATTGAGACCCGAGTGTATCAGAGACACTGAATTAGAGTTTGAAATAATCCAGAAATATTTGATCGGATAAACAAATTGGAAGCAATCAGTGAGTTGTAGCTGCATAACTCAAGTACATAAAAAGTATCATATCAGCAGAACTTTAGATGGAAAATATTTTTTGGTATTTTCTATGTGGCTCAAATCAGATTTTGACTCTAAGAAAAACAATCAACGTTCAGGATTTTAACTTGATCTCTTCCAGATCAACTTCTGTTTCTTAATAATTGATGTACTCACCGCTAGTTTCTGTGCATCTCTAAACAAAGTGGAAATGTAGTTAACAAAGTTGGCATTGGTTGAGTGGAGACCAAGAGACTGAGTGGATGCTGCACCACGCTGGATTGAATGTTTGGGTCCAGTCAAGATGGAGGTGTTGAAGGTGGACTGGTTAGTCAACATGGTAGTGCTGGTACTGTTAGTGCTCTTTTGGTCAGTTTCTGGTGAGGTGTCCAGAGTCTTTCCGAGGTCAGATGCAAGCAGAAAAACACCATCATCCTCATCATCATCACCCGCAGCTTCATCCCAAGACCAGGCAGTGTCCTTCCAGAACATCTCATCTGTCTTTGGTCCAAACTGAACCAGTCGAACAAAAGATACACAGAAAGTTTCTCACGGAGACTCTTCAAATACACAAGATATACAATGCAAAACCAAACTGATATAGAAACCAAAGCCTGATGTGTATTTAAAACACACGTCTGTAAATGTCAAACATGTTGGTTCAACAACTTCTCAGTCAGGAAGAAGCCCAAATAAGTCTGGACTAGGAGTACTTTGCAGTCCTGAGGTGGTGCAAGAGCCACAGAAATTCAGTCCAGAACCTCTCTCTCTCTCTCTCTCTCTCTCTCTAAAACATAAAGCTCCCATATTCTTCTACGGCTGCTGTAAATGAGAATCACATCCCTGTGTGATGTAAGCATGAGAGGCACCGTAAAGGACTGTAAAGGTCACATGTTATGAGACTGCTTCTTGTCACTATGGTAACCATGTAGCCCCCACACACCCCCACCCCCACGGAGTGAGAGAGCAGGAGTCATCGTTATTCTCTCAACCTCTTTTTAAATAAACCATCTTATAGATTCTCTGGTGGAAGAAGAAACTAAAAGAACCGTGTTTCATTGTTATGAATCTGAGTTTAGACCAAACACACACACTGACAGAGACACACACACTGACAGACACACACACACACACTCACAGACACACACACACTGACAGACACACACACACTGACAGAGACACACACACACACACACACTGACAGACACACACACACTGACAGACACACACACACACACACTGACAGACACACACACACTGACAGACACACACACACTGACAGACACACACACACACACACACTGACAGACACACACACTGACAGACACACACACTGACAGACACACACACACTGACAGACACACACACACACACACACTGACAGACACACACACACTGACAGAGACACACACACACTGACAGACACACACACACACACACACTGACAGACACACACACACACACACACACACACACAGACAGACACACACACACAGACACAGACACACACACACACACACTGACAGACACACACACACTGACAGACACACACACACTGACAGACACACACACACTGACAGACACACACACTGACAGACACACACACATACAAACACACACACACACACACACTGACAGACACACACACACACACACACACTGACAGACACACACACACACACACACTGACAGACACACACACACATACAAACACACACACTGACAGACACACACACACTGACAGACACACACACACTGACAGACACACACACACACACACTGACAGACACACACACACACACACACTGACAGACACACACACACTGACAGACACACACACACACACACACACACACACTGACAGACACACACACTGACAGACACACACACACACACACACACACACTGACAGACACACACACACACACACACACACTGACAGAGACACACACACACAGACACACTGACAGACACACACACAC
>SSNP01000253.1:443223-445723 GCA_006937955.1 Pachypanchax playfairii | reverse complement strand
CACAGACAGACACACACACACAGACAGACACACACACAGACAGACACACACACAAACACACACACTGACAGACACACACACACTGACAGACACACACACACTTACAGACACACACACACTGACAGAGACACACACACACACACACACTGACAGACACACACACACTGACAGAGACACACACACACTCACACAACACACACACACACACACACACACACACACACACACACACACACACACACACACACACACACACACACACACACACACACACACACACACACACACACACACACACACAGACACACACACACACAGACACACACACACACACAGACACACACACACAGACAAACACACACACAGACACACACACATACAAACACACACACTGACAGACACACACACACTGACAGACACACACACACTGACAGACACACACACACTGACAGACACACACACATACAAACACACACATACAAACACACACACTGACAGACACACACACACACATACAAACACACACACTGACAGACACACATACAAACACACACACTGACACACACACGGAAACACACACACACTTTTTAGTCTCATTCAGTTTGCTAAACGTAGTTTCTTGGGTGGTGAACTTTACCTCTCCATTTATGAGTTCACTGGATCACAACTATTGAGAGGAAATGTCGAGTGAAAAGTCCGTGAACGGGAGCTAGCATGCTGCTCCACTGACCACACAGAGCTAAAAGAAGAAGTCTCTGAAAATAAAAAGAAAACAAAGGTGCTTGAAAATCAACTGGCAAAACTTCAAGAGGTAAATACAAAGAGCAAGAGAGATAGAAAAGGAGGTGAAATCTGCGCTTAATGGGGATCAATGAGAAAGAAAATGAAGACATCAAAAATACCGTCATCGCCTTTCTGTCCAAAATCGCACCTGGAGTTCCGTGGAATTTCCAGGACATGGTGGACACACGTGATGGACACTGTTCGTCACATCGGAAAACAGAGGCACACCATACAAGACAAGTGATTATCCAGTTTGTTAAGTTAAGAGAGCGTGATCTGGAAACTATCAAAAAACTGTGAAGTTTGCAAGAAAAATTGGCATAAAATACACAGAAGATCTGATTCAGGAGGACCAAGAGGCGACGAGGTTACCGCGAGAAAAACAAGATGGCGTACTTCCGCTTGCCTTGATAGAAAACAGCCAGAAGATGATTGTTGCTGCTGTGTGAATGAGACGGGAAGTTGTTTCTACTAATTAGTTCAATCTTTGGTGAAACTTTACATTCCTGTTTTATCTGTTTCTGAGTTCTGGTCTGTCTTTCATTTAGTTAAATTTAAGAAGTCTTGAGGACATTACAAAAACAGAAAGCTTTACTTTTATTTTGGAAAGGAACAAAAGGCATTTTTCTTCAAGAGACTCATTCAAGTGAAGAGGACAAGGTGTTATGCCCCGACCAGATCCCTGAGGTCCAGTGTAAATGTGTTTTATAAATAAAATTGACCTTGACCTTTTGGAAAAATCAATGGGGGGGACACTGTCTTATTTAGTCATGGTTCCAACAAATCAGCAGGTGTTGCAATCTGTCTAAACAACTGTCCTGGTAAGATCATTAAATATAAGGCAGACTTAAAGGGACATTGGATTGTGGCAATCTTAAATTTTAATGTTTTTTTTTATTTGATTATTTGTAATTTATATGGCAATAACTCAGTTGCAGAGAACAAATTAGTTTAGATGAAATTACAAAAAGTCTTAGAGAATTTAAATATCCAACAGATAACATACTGGTCAGAGGTGATTTTAACTGTGTACATGATGAATGTTTGGATACATTTCCCACTAAATTTACTTCACACTCATATAACTAAATATTGAGTAGTTTTTGTTTAAATAATTCCCTCTCAGATGCTTGGAGACACCTCAATCCATATACAAGGCCATTTTTATGGATATGTTCAAATAGCAACAATAAATCAAGAATTCTCAAAATGTTTTAGGTCTTATTTTACATACTGATATATCTGCAGCTGCCTGTTTCTATACATTTAATTCCTACGGCAACAAATATGGACACAAATAGTTACTGGAAATTTAATGTAGATTTTCTTAAAAAAACGTAGAGTATTGTAGTATGATTAGGAGAGATTTATTATCTGTCAAAGTAAATGTTGGATATAGGTTGATAATTACCTGGAGATCCTGGATCAAGATCAGGTTTCTTAAGTAAAGGTTTAATAACAGCAACCTTAAAGACCTTAGGCACATATCCATTCATTAAAGACATATTGATCATGTCCAATATCCATGTGTTAATCAATGGGAAGACATCTTTAAAAAGTCTGGTTGGAACAGGATCCAACATACATGTAGATGGTTTAGAAGAAGCTATAATTTGTGTTAACTCATTAAGATCAGCTGGACAGAAACTGTCTAAACATGATTCAGATTCAGAGTTCCAACCACAACCAGGTTTCCTGTTAAAAGAGGAATTAGACC
>SSNP01000253.1:404503-436382 GCA_006937955.1 Pachypanchax playfairii | reverse complement strand
CAGGTCTAGATCAGGAGGTTTAAACAGGTCTGGATCAGGAGGTTTTAACAGGTCTAGATCAGGAGGTTAAAACAGGTCTGGATCAGGAGGTTTAAACAGGGTCTAGATCAGGAGGTTTAAACAGGTCTAGATCAGGAGGTTTAAACAGGGTCTAGATCAGGAGGTTTAAACAGGTCTAGATCAGGAGGTTTAAACAGGTCTGGATCAGGAGGTTTAAACAGGTCTGGATCAGGAGGTTTAAACAGGTCTGGATCAGGAGGTTTAAAAAGGTCTAGATCAGGAGGTTTAAACAGGGTCTAGATCAGGAGGTTTAAACAGGTCTGGATCAGGAGGTTTAAACAGGTCTAGATCAGGAGGTTTAAACAGGGTCTAGATCAGGAGGTTTTAACAGGTCTGGATCTGGAGGTTTAAACAGGTCTGGATCAGGAGGTTTAAACAGGTCTGGATCAGGAGGTTTAAACAGGTCTGGATCAGGAGGTTTAAACAGGTCTAGATCAGGAGGTTTAAACAGGGTCTAGATCAGGAGGTTTAAACAGGTCTAGATCAGGAGGTTTAAACAGGTCTAGATCAGGAGGTTTAAACAGGGTCTAGATCAGGAGGTTTTAACAGGTCTGGATCTGGAGGTTTAAACAGGTCTGGTTCAGGTCTGGATCAGGAGGTTTAAACAGGTCTGGATCAGGAGGTTTAAACAGGGTCTAGATCAGGAGGTTTTAACAGGTCTGGATCTGGAGGTTTAAACAGGTCTAGATCAGGAGGTTTAAACAGGTCTGGATCAGGAGGTTTAAATAGGTCTGGATCAGGAGGTTTAAACAGGTCTGGATCAGGTCTGGATCAGGAGGTTTAAACAGGTCTGGATCAGGAGGTTTAAACAGGTCTGGATCAGGTCTGGATCAGGAGGTTTAAACAGGTCTGGATCAGGAGGTTTAAACAGGTCTGGATCAGGAGGTTTAAACAGGGTCTAGATCAGGAGGTTTTAAGAGGTCTGGATCTGGAGGTTTAAACAGGTCTGGATCAGGTCTGGATCAGGAGGTTTAAACAGGTCTGGATCAGGAGGTTTAAACAGGTCTGGATCAGGAGGTTTAAACAGGGTCTAGATCAGGAGGTTTAAACAGGTCTGGATCAGGAGGTTTAAACAGGTCTGGATCAGGAGGTTTAAACAGGTCTAGATCAGGAGGTTTAAACAGGTCTAGATCAGGAGGTTTAAACAGGTCTAGATCAGGAGGTTTAAACAGGTCTGGATCAGGTCTGGATCAGGAGGTTTTAACAGGTCTGGATCAGGAGGTTTAAACAGGGTCTAGATCAGGAGGTTTTAATAGGTCTGGATCAGGAGGTTTAAACAGGTCTAGATCAGGAGGTTTAAACAGGGTCTAGATCAGGAGGTTTTAACAGGTCTGGATCTGGAGGTTTAAAGAGGTCTGGATCAGGAGGTTTAAACAGGTCTGGATCAGGAGGTTTAAACAGGTCTAGATCAGGAGGTTTAAACAGGTCTGGATCAGGAGGTTTAAACAGGTCTGGATCAGGAGGTTTAAACAGGTCTGGATCAGGAGGTTTAAACAGGTCTGGATCAGGCCTGGATCAGGAGGTTTAAACAGGTCTGGATCAGGAGGTTTTGGGTGATTTTAACTTCAGGATCTTTTGGTGTTTCAGGATGAATCTAAATGATCAGTGGACCATTATGAACAACAGCAGCTCAGAGCTGGACAAGAGACCAAGCAAGCACAAGGTAACACAAAGTATTTGTCTGTTACACTCAGATGAGCAGCAGCAGACTTCTGAAGATTTTAATCTGTTAATCTGGAGCTAAACTGTCAGAGCTAAGGGCGACTAATCTGCAGCATCTGTTAACCTGACTGATCTACAGAGAATCAGCAGATTAGATTCTGCAGGAACACTGAATTTATTGTAGTGGTGAATCTCTCATCTGTTAAGGAATGTCTGACATGTAGACAATAAAGAAAATACTCTGTCCTTCTGTAAATCCAGGCAAATCACAACTAACCTGCAGTGAGTAATACGTCGTTGTCACCACTAAGCCATGTTACCATCATGACTAGCAGAGAGGCAGCTGCTTGTTCCCTCTATGAGAGAGCTTACAGTTATTTCTAGATCATTTTAAAAATGTTTCTGCAGCTCTCTGCAGAGAAGGACTGAGTTTGTCTGCTGCTTGGCAGACAGGTAAGTAAGTAAAACTTTATTTATATAGCACCTATCACAGATAAAAATCACAAAGTGCTTCACAGAGGACATAAAATACAACATATATCAAAAGAAAAGCCAAACAGGATAGCAGCACAAGGTACATTTACATAAAAGCTTGTCTAAATAAAAGTGTCTTCAGCTGCTTTTAAAAGAATCAACAGAGTCGTCCACACAGAGAGACAGGGACAGGGCGTTCCACAGTCTGGGTGCTACAACCTGAAAGGACAGGTCACCTCTAGTTTTAAATCTGGTCTTATGGACCTTCAGGATGTTTTGGCCTGAGGACCTTAGAGTGCAGCTAGAAAAGTGAAGGAGGTCTGATAGATATCGTGGGGCTTGTCCGTTAAGAGCTCTAAAAGTCAAAACTAAAATTTTAAAATCAATTCTAAACCTGACCGGTTGTTAGGTCTTGGGATTTTGGTTTGTTTAGTTTTGATTTCTTGTTGTTGTTTCCAGATTTATCTGTAATTTTGTGTTTGGTGGTTTCTTCATCCTCTGTGTTCCCGTCTTGTTCCACTCTTTTGGTTTCAGTGTTTTGTTATACTTTCAGGTTCTGCTTTTATTTTCTTAGTTTGTCTGTGTTTCTGGTTTGGCTTTTATTTTGGTATTTGCTACTTCCTGTTTCTCTCCCCATGTGTCTGGTGTCTTGATTGTGCTCCTCAGTTCAGTGTTTTTCTGTCCAGGTGTTTCTTGTTTAGTTAGGCGTTCAGCTTCCGTTTCATGTCCAGGTGTTTCTTGTTTAGTTAGGCGTTCAGCTTCCGTTTCATGTCCAGGTGTTTCTTGTTTAGTTAGGCGTTCAGCTTCCGTTTCATGTCCAGGTGTTTCTTGTTTGGCTAGGTGTTCAGCTTCCGTTTCATGTCCAGGTGTTTCTTGTTTAGTTAGGCGTTAAGCTTCCGTTTCATGTCCAGGTGTTTCTTGTTTAGTTAGGCGTTCAGCTTCCGTTTCATGTGCAGGTGTTTCTTGTTTAGCTAGGCGTTCAGCTTCCGTTTCATGTCCAGGTGTTTTGAGTTTTTTCATCAGTTCAGTTTTATATTTAAGTCTCGTGTGTTTGTTAGTCCAGCGTTGGTTTGTTCTTGTTTCCCTCCGGTCACACTTTAAGGATTGTTTCTATGTGGATTATAATAATAATAATAATACATTTTATTTATAAAGCGCCTTTCAGGACACCCAAGGTCACTTAATTACTACTCATCATCATCATCTCTCTGTCGTTTGGTTCCATCCCTCATCCTCATCTCCCTGTAAGATTTTGTTTTTACTCTCTTGCCAGCCGTTTGGTTTTCCCCTTTATTAAAACAGGTCCAATATTCACACCTTAAAACATAACACCGGTAGCCAATGTAAAGATGATAAAAGTGGTGTTATGTGGGCCCTTCTGTTGATCCTGTTCAAAGCCTCGCTGCATCGTTCTGGACCAACTGGAGACGACTGACAGCTGATTTGTTAAAACAAGTAAAAAGAGAGTTACAATAATCTAAATGAGAGGAAATAAAAGCATGGATAATTGTCACGTTTGAGGTTGTAATGCTGGACCCAGGTGCAGTGAGTGTGGGAGGGAAAACACAACTGAACGGAAATAGGCACAAAAGAAGAGTTTAATGAACAAAATAAAATGCTGACGGGGCAGCAAAAATAACTTACATGAGGGGCGAGGAGTCCAAAGGGCAAACAACACAAAAGTAATCCAGGGTAACGGAGGGAAGGAACAGAACAGAACCAAGTTAATCACGGAGACGGGGCTAAGACACAGGCTGAGGCTGGGGTGCTGATAACGGCAAGAGGCAGAGGGTCACGACTGAGAGTTACAACTAGGAAGGACTACAGTGCTGACAGACAAGAAAAACAAACCGACACTGACTGGAAAACACATGGGACTTAAATACAAAACCCTAACTGATCACAAACTCAAATCACCTGAGGACATGGGGAAAACAAACACAGGAACTAATCATAGTAACAGGATCCACCTGGGATTGGACAGAATGATCAAAGGAAGTGACATAGCACAATCAAGGGACCTACACTACGGGGAGAACAGGAAGTACAGACAGTACAACAATAAAAGCAGAACAGGAAACACGACTGGGGCAAAATAAAGGCTGAACTAGACGACAGATATCAAACATGAACTCAGACACGAGGCAAGACTAAACTAACATGAAACACAAAGTGATAACCGGTGACTGGAAAAGAAACACAACTACAGAAAAACCAAAAGCTACAACATGGAATGAAATAAGCAAAACCCCAGAACCTGACAATAATAATTTCCAGGTCAGATTTAGAAGTTATTACTCTAAGTTTAGAAATGTTTCTTAAATGATAAAAGCAATTTTTTACTAAAAGTTTTGAATGGCAGCTCAACGACATCGACTGGTCAAAAAGAACACCATGGTTTCTGAGTCTGGTCTAGACTGAGGAGCTCAGAGAACCAAGGTGTTGCTTGATTAAAATCACTTTCTCTTCTGGAGCAATAATCAGCATTTCAGTCTTGCTGGAGTTCAACTGAAGACAGTTATTGGCTAGCCAGACTTTAACTAGCCAGACATTAATATAATCAATACAATCAAGTAGGTCAGCTAACTTGTTAAACTGTCTGTCATTAAAAGAGCAGTACAATTGAATATCATCTGCATAGAAAGGGTAGGACACATTTTTAAAGCTCCTAATACTCTTCCCAAGAGGGCAGATGTATAAGAGAAATAAAATTGGGCCAAGGACAAGCCCTGTGGAACACCATATAAAAGAAAAGTGAGGTCAGATCTGATGTTGTTTACACATAAGGAAAAAGTTCTGTTATTCAAATAGGAGGAAAACCACTTCAGAACAGTACCAGAGAGTCCTAGCTCATTTTGTTGTCAATGTAACAGAATTTTATGGTCAACCGTGTCAAAAGCTGAAGACAAATCGAATAAAACCAGTACCGCATATTGACCAGAGTCTGCCGCCATCAGTACATCATTAGATACATTTAACAGAGCTGTTTCAGTGGAGTGCATCTTACGAAAGTCTGATTGGAACTTTTCCAAAACATCATTATGTTCCAGAAAAGTAGTCAGCTGCCCTGCCGCTAGCTTCTCTAGAACTTTAGCCAAAAAAAGTCAGTTTTGAAATTGGTCTGTAGTTGCCCGGTTCAGATGGGTCCAAGTTGGGCTTTTTCAAAATAGGGCTTAAGGCTGCTTGTTTGAAAGAGCTTGGAACTGACCCAGTAGAAAGTGAAATGTTAAAAAGTTTGGCAATGTGTGGGCCGACAACATCCCAAACCTTCAAGAGCAATGATGAAGGGACAACATCTAATGGGCAGGAAGAAGGCTTCATCTTTTCCCGTACTGCTTTAATGTCCTCCACAGAGACAAGAATAAATGAGGACCACCAGCATTCTGAGTGACCAATATTAAAAATGCAAATGACTGAAATTTCAGGCACACTTAAAGAATTAAAAATTGTAACAAAATAAAAAATCATGTCTTCTGTGTTGGTTCTGTAAACGACGTGTGACATTTTGTCTCAATGTGTCCCCCTGCTGTGTTCCGCATGTCGGGGTGGGGGCTGTGTGGTGGTGGGGTTGTTTGTTGTTATGTGTGCGCATAAAGCGGTACAATCGATGATGCTGCTGGAATGAATCATTTTCTCCTTCTCAGCAGCAGCACTGCAGGTGCTCTCCATGTCCAAAATGTGCGTAAGCCAGGTCCTTAGTCAACTTAAAGCTGCGCACGTTTTTCAGCTACGTTTTTTTTTATAAAAATTTGCGTGGAAAGTTGCTTACGCAGTTTTCCGACTCCGTTTTGTGCATGAGCAAACTTTATAAATGAGACCCCAGGTCATGAAACTACACTTGAAACAAGGCCTGTTTGTTAATGCTTTAATTGTGTTTAATAAACTGTCAGGATATTTTAATACCCCTAAGTTAAATAACTATCAAAAAGACCATCAGTCAGACACAGAGGTATGGTTTCAATGAGCTTTGCAAAGGAGAACGTCCAACCAAGGTGTTGAGACGATTTTGATGTGTTCACCTTTGCATTGCCTTTTATTCATAAAGACACCTCCCATCTGGAGGAAGCAAGGGAGGGGAACAAGTGTGGGTCAGATAATGAAGTCAGAGTGTAGTAAACAAACACATAATTGGATGAACAACAGTCACAGGTCGTAAACCAACTGGTTTCCAAGATAAACACAGAAGCGTTGATTTAATTCAGGGTAAATCTAGATCACTGACTCCTGCAGCATGACCTGTGGCCTTTTACCGACATTGTAAAACCTTAAAATCTCCAACATAAACAATTAATTTTATTAACATTAAGTAAAAAGTTTTTGGCCTCAAATCTGAATCAGATTATTAAAGATCCAACAAACATTTAACAATGATTTATTTAAAGAGGCCATTTCACACAAATTTAAGGACTTTGTGGTTATTTCTTAAGTATTAACCATTAATATGAAATATTTTATATCTATATATCAGGAAACACTGATTAACAGACTTTTCAATCTATCTGCGTCAAGATTCGGCTGGTTCCATCAGGCCTCGAGCAGCAGCTCGTTCATATTTATTATTCATATTTGCTTGGCTCTGATTGGTTAACAAACTAGCCTATACTAGCCTCAAGGTATACTGTTTCCTGCCCCGCTGCACATGGTAACATCAGATGTTCTCTCGTCCTGTTCGCTACGTCTTATGCTAACAGCTTTTAGCCAGCAGCATGCTAGGTGTGGTTTCAACTGCAGGAGCTGATGAATACTAACGAACAAAGGAGTTGTGATGAAACAGATACAGGCCGTTAGAACTCAGTAGAACTCGGGTTTTATCACCACCTTGTCAGGTTTGTGTGAGGTTGCAAGGTTGGACCCAGGTGCAGTGAGGGTGTGGAGGAAAACAAACTGAACGGGTATTTAGGAACAATGGAAGATTTTAATAAAGAAAGTAAAAGGCTGATGTAGCAGCAACATAAACTTACATAAGGTGAAAACCGATGAATGAGTCCAGAGATGAATTTGTGTACAGCACTTTGGTCTGCGTCACTGCAGTTTTTAAATGTGCATTATAAATAAATTGATGATGATGATGAAAAACAGCTACAAAAGTAATCCATAGGGGAAGAAAGAACATAATTTAAATGAGATTATCTGAGACTGGGAACAAGACTGAGAGCTGAGACTAGGAACGAGAACTAGAACTAAGACTGAGAGCAAAGAGAAGGCTAAGACGAAGGACAAAGGGCTAGGACAAAGGGCTGAGACAAAGACTGTGACTAAGATATTGACTGAGAACAAACCAACGCTGACTAACACATACAACAGACTTAAATACCAAACCTAACTGATACAAAACTCAAAACATCTGAGGACATGGGGAGAAACAAACACAGGAAGTAATCACAGAAACAAGAAACACCTGAACGGAAAAACACTAGACTGAAGAGACAAGCTGAACTGACAAGATACTGAATGACACATGAGGAGAACAGGAAGTACAGACATAACCAAAATAAAAGCAAAGCAGGAAACCAGATCATGAGAAAATAAAAGCTGAACATAAAGGCTGGGGATAAATCAAAACACTAGATACACATAGAAACATGAGGAACAAGTAGGAAACACAACTTCACAAAATCTCACCAATAAATAAACAAACCAAAAACCCCAGAAGCTGACACACCTGCGTAGTTTGAGAGATTAAAACTGAAAGAGAAGATGTTGATCTGTTTTCACACCCACTATGAAGGTAAGAACACCTGTGGAGCTAAAATATTCAACAGAAACCTCAGAAACACTGTTTTTAATGGAAGGGACTCTTTAAAAGAGATTTACAAATAGTTAATTGGAATAGACTTGGTATAATTCCTGATGTTGAAGCTGCCTGGTATTTCCTTTACTCTGAATTTATGCAAATTCTAAACAAACATGTCCCTTGGATAAAGATTAAGGTCAAAGGTAATTATCTACCCTGGATAAAGGCTGACTTGATAAGTCAGTTTAAACTGAGAGATAGGGCCTGGGAGAAATACAAATATTCAATTTGTCCTTGTGACTGGGACAAATTTAAAAAGCTAAGAAATTTATATACAACTCATAAAAGAAATGTTAAAGCGAACTACTAGACAAACTCTTTGAAACAACATCGACAATTAAAAACAATTCTGGTGGAAAATTATTAGCTTCATTGGTAAGTCTGGTAGTGCCACTAGCAATATAATAATCAATAATGAAATTATTAATTACTCAGTTATGATTTTTAATGCTTTTAGTCAGCATTTCTTCAAGGTGCTGCAGGTACAACCAGGAAGAATAATCTTCCTTCAGATATTTGATCTCTTACTTGATTTAAAACTTTTTGAAAGGCTATCATGATACATCTTCACAATACTTGCATTTGTGTTGGTCATCTAACTTAAACTATATTTGTTTTTTATTGTTCTCTTTTTGAATTATGTGAGCTGATCTGAGTGTGAGTGTGAATCTGTGTGTCTGTCTGAATTTGCATTTGCTTGCTGCTATCTGTAATAGAGGACTACAATGAAAACGAGATGTTGCATGTCATGGGGTTACTCCTCTTTAAATAAATGTCTAAATAAATTATGGTAAATGGTGTGTACTTGTATATATTTACTCAGATGACCCCCAAAACACTTCAGACTCACACACACACGTTTGGTGATGATGAACTACACACATGTAGCCACAGCTGTCCTGGACACACTGACAGAGGCGAGGCTGCCAGACACCACCACCTCTGACCACCACCAAACAGGCAAGGTGGGTTAGGTGTCTTGCCCAAGGACACAACGACCAGGCGATCTTTTTCTCTGGGCAGAGCAGGGAATCGAACCAGCGGCCGTCCTATTACCAGACAACCTGCTCTACCGCCTGAGCCATGGCCGCCCTTATAAATCAGGATGGACAGAAACATTCTTTTGTATATATTGGATGTCACTGTATTGTAACTTGGGGCGAAGAGTAGCGTTTCATCTTGGTTTCTGCTTCTCACCTGTCTTTAAAGCTTCAAATCAAGATATTTTATCAACCACAGTCTTTTTTAACCAGGGAGAATATGTTTCAGCTGTGATCTGTGGAATTAACTGATATCAATGTGTGTGTGTTCAGAGGTGTCGCAGCTTCATGTTGAGGTTCATTATTGTCATCGCCATCATAACAGCTGTCATCACAGCAATGGCCGCCATCCTGTATTTGAACGAGTATTCTCTGCCCTTCATCAGCAGGTAACAAACGTGTTGTGTGTTTACCTGTCTGCTTCTCTGTACATCTCAGCATTTACCTGGGGTTGTCATCATAACAGGGTGGGAGTCTCTTCACCTGTGATTTCAACCAATACCAAAGACTCTGGTGCCCTTGTGACAGTGTCACGTGTAGCTGATGGAGAACCAATCAGCATCTTTTTGGACCCAAACTGTCCGGACTTCAGTGAGCAATTCCTGCGCTGGGAGACACTTCACAGCTCACTGCTGCGGGCACTGACCAATCACCATGCCGAGGAGTTGGAAGAAAGGGGGTTGGTCCAGAAGTTTGATGATGAGCTGAAGGTATTTACAGGCCGAGCACACAACCTGAAGCTGGAAACAGATTTACTAAAAAGAGGTCAAGATGTTCTGGACCAACGACTAGACCGACTACAAAATGAACAGAGTCACATGATCCAGGTAGAATGAAACATTTCTGTCAAAAATATAATAGTAAATAATCAATACAAAGGCCTAATAATGACGAGCTCCTTAAAATACCTTTGCAGGTGTTGTCTGACAGTCAGTCAGGCATGATGAAGTTGGCTGAAGGTTTAAGTGATTCGCTAACTAACCTGAAAAGGGAGGCAGAGAGTATAAGGTGGTTGAAGAGTGAACTAACCCGAAACATCAAGCACACAGGTAACAAAAAGGTAACACATGGATAACACACAGGTAACACATGGATAACACACAGGTAACACATGGATAACACACAGGTAACACATGGATAACACACAGGTAACACATGGATAACACACAGGTAACACATGGATAACACACAGGTAACACACAGGTAACACATGGATAACACACAGGTAACACACAGGTAACACATGGATAACACACAGGTAACACATGGATAACACACAGGTAACACACAAGTAACACATGGATAACACACAGGTAACACATGGATAACACACAGGTAACACACAGGTAACACATGGATAACACACAGGTAACACACAGGTAACACATGGATAACACACAGGTAACACATGGATAACACACAGGTAACACATGGATAACACACAGGTAACACACGGATAACACACAGGTAACCCACAGGTAACACATGGATAACACACAGGTAACACACAGGTAACACATGGATAACACACAGGTAACACACGGATAACACACAGGTAACACATGGATAACACACAGGTAACACAAGGATAACACACAGGTAACACATGGATAACACACAGGTAACACACAAGTAACACATGGATAACACACAGGTAACACATGGATAACACACAGGTAACACACAGGTAACACATGGATAACACACAGGTAACACACAGGTAACACACGGATAACACACAGGTAACACATGGATAACACACAGGTAACACATGGATAACACACAGGTAACACACAGGTAACACATGGATAACACACAGGTAACACACAGATAACACACAGGTAACACATGGATAACACACAGGTAACACATGGATAACACACAGGTAACACATGGATAACACACAGGTAACACACAAGTAACACATGGATAACACACAGGTAACACACAGGTAACACACAGATAACACACGGATAACACACAGGTAACACATGAATAACACACAGGTAACACATGGATAACACACAGGTAACACATAGGTAACACACAGGTAACACACGGGTAACACACAGGTAACACACGGGTAACACACAGGTAACACACAGATAACACATGGATAACACACAGGTAACACATGGATAACACACAGGTAACACACAAGTAACACATGGATAACACACAGGTAACACACGGATAACACACAGGTAACACATGGATAACACACAGGTAACACACAGGTAACACATGGACAACACACAGGTAACACACAGGTAACACATGGATAACACATGGATAACACACAGGTAACACATGGATAACACACAGGTAACACACAAGTAACACATGGATAACACACAGGTAACACATGGATAACACACAGGTAACACACAAGTAACACATGGATAACACACAGGTAACACACAGGTAACACACAGGTAACACATGGATAACACACAGGTAACACATGGATAACACACAGGTAACACACAAGTAACACATGGATAACACACAGGTAACACATGGATAACACACAGGTAACACACAGGTAACACATGGATAACACACAGGTAACACACGGATAACACACAGGTAACACATGGATAACACACAGGTAACACACAGGTAACACACAGGTAACACACAGGTAACACATGGATAACACACAGGTAACACATGGATAACACACAGGTAACACACAGGTAACACATGGATAACACACAGGTAACACACAGGTAACACATGGATAAAACACAGGTAACACATGGATAACACACAGGTAACACACGGATAACACACAGGTAACACATGGATAACACACAGGTAACACACAGGTAACCCACAGGTAACCCACAGGTAACACATGGTAACCCACAGGTAACACATGGATAACACACAGGTAACACACAGGTAACACATGGATAACACACAGGTAACACATGGATAACACACAGGTAACACACAAGTAACACATGGATAACACACAGGTAACACATGGATAACACACAGGTAACACACAGGTAACACATGGATAACACACAGGTAACACACAGGTAACACACGGATAACACACAGGTAACACATGGATAACACACAGGTAACACACAGGTAACCCACAGGTAACACATGGATAACACACAGGTAACACACAGGTAACACATGGATAACACACAGGTAACACATGGATAACACACAGGTAACACATGGATAACACACAGGTAACACATGGATAACACACAGGTAACACACAGATAACACATAGATAACACACAGGTAACACACAAATAACACATGGATAACACACAGGTAACACATGGATAACACACAGGTAACACACAAGTAACACATGGATAACACACAGGTAACACATGGATAACACACAGGTAACACATGGATAACACACAGGTAACACACAGGTAACACACAGGTAACACATGGATAACACACAGGTAACACACAGGTAACACATGGATAACACACAAGTAACACATGGATAACACACAGGTAACACATAGATAACACACAGATAACACACAGGTAACACATGGATAACACACAGGTAACACACAGGTAACACATGGATAACACACAGGTAACACACGGGTAACACACAGATAACACATGGATAACACACAGGTAACACACAGGTAACACAAAGTAACACATGGATAACACACAGGTAACACACGGATAACACACAAGTAACACATGGATAACACACAGATAACACACGGATAACACACAGGTAACACATGGATAACACACAGGTAACACACAAGTAACACATGGATAACACACAGGTAACACACAGGTAACACATGGATAACACACAGGTAACACACGGATAACACACAGGTAACACACAGGTAACACACGGATAACACACAGGTAACACATGGATAACACACAGGTAACACAAGGATAACACACAGGTAACACATGGATAACACATGGATAACACACAGGTAACACATGGATAACACACAGGTAACACATGGATAACACATGGATAACACACAGGTAACACATGGATAACACACAGGTAACACACAGGTAACACATGGATAACACACAGGTAACACACAGGTAACACATGGATAACACATGGATAACACACAGGTAACACATGGATAACACACAGGTAACACATGGATAACACACAGGTAACACATGGATAACACATAGATAACACACAGGTAACCCACAGGTAACACATGGATAACACACAGGTAACACATGGATAACACACAGGTAACACACAGGTAACACATGGATAACACACAGGTAACACACAGGTAACACATGGATAACACACAGGTAACACACAAGTAACACATGGATAACACACAGGTAACACATGGATAACACACAGGTAACACATGGATAACACATGGATAACACACAGGTAACACATGGATAACACACAGGTAACACACAGGTAACACATGGATAACACACAGGTAACACACGGATAACACACAGGTAACACATGGATAACACACAGGTAACACATAGATAACACACAGGTAACACACAGATAACACACAGGTAACACATGGATAACACACAGGTAACACAAGGATAACACACAGGTAACACATGGATAACAACAGGTAACACATGGATAACACACAGGTAACACACAGGTAACACATGGATAACACACAGGTAACACATGGATAACACACAGGTAACACATGGATAACACACAGGTAACACATGGATAACACACAGGTAACACATGGATAACACATGGATAACACACAGGTAACACATGGATAACACACAGGTAACACATGGATAACACACAGATAACACATAGATAACACACAGGTAACACATGGATAACACATGGATAAAACACAGGTAACACACAGATAACACATGGATAACACACAGGTAACACATGGATAACACACAGGTAACACATGGATAACACACAGGTAACACATGGATAACACACAGGTAACACACAGGTAACACATGGATAACACACAGGTAACACATAGATAACACACAGGTAACCCACAGGTAACACATGGATAACACACAGGTAACACACAGGTAACACATGGATAACACACAGGTAACACATGGATAACACACAGGTAACACATGGATAACACACAGGTAACACATGGATAACACATGGATAACACACAGGTAATACATGGATAACACACAGGTAACACACAGGTAACACATGGATAACACACAGGTAACACATGGATAACACACAGGTAACACATGGATAAAACATGGATAACACACAGGTAACACATGGATAAAACATGGATAACACACACATAACATGGGTTCTATATAAATTTAACAAGATGCATCATTCATGACAGAGCTCTAACCAGACCCATCAAGTCCAGTTCAAATCAATCAGGTCCAGATTCTGATTTAGTATCCAGAACATTTCAGAGTGTTAAAAGACTAGCTTATTAAAAAATTCTGTCAAAGGAACCAGAACCAGGATGAGTTCTACCTGGACCCACTGGGGTCCGAGAGGACAGGAAGAAACCTCCAGCAGAACCAGAACCAGGATGAGTTTTACTGGACCCACGCGGGTCTGAGAGGACTGAAAGAAACCTCCAGCAGAACCAGAACCAGGAGGAGTTCTACTGGACCCACTGGGGTCTGAGAGGACTGAAAGAAACCTCCAGCAGAACCAGAACCAGGAGGAGTTCTTCCTGGACCCCACTAGGGTCCGAGAGGACAGGAAGAAACCTCCAGCAGAACCAGAACCAGGATGAGTTTTACTGGACCCACGCGGGTCAGAGAGGACTGAAAGAAACCTCCAGCAGAACCAGAACCAGGAGGAGTTCTACTGGACCCACTGGGGTCTGAGAGGACTGGAAGAAACCTCCAGCAGAACCAGAACCAGGATGAGTTTTACTGGACCCACGCGGGTCTGAGAGGACTGAAAGAAACCTCCAGCAGAACCAGAACCAGGAGGAGTTCTTCCTGGACCCACTAGGGTCCGAAAGGACAGGAAGAAACCTCCAGCAGAACCAGAACCAGGATGAGTTTTACTGGACCCACGCGGGTCTGAGAGGACTGGAAGAAACCTCCAGCAGAACCAGAACCAGGAGGAGTTCTACTGGACCCACTGGGGTCTGAGAGGACTGGAAGAAACCTCCAGCAGAACCAGAACCAGGATGAGTTCTACTGGATCCACGCGGGTCTGAGAGGACAGGAAGAAACCTCCAGCAGAACCAGAACCAGGATGAGTTCTACTGGATCCACGCGGATCCGAGGTTGGTTAAACAGTTTTTAGTAACTGGCATCATGTTTAAAAACTGACTGAAATGTTTTTGTGAATCGAACTTTGGATCTGGATCTAATGTGAACTGGACTTGGAATGACTCCTGTTATGAACTGATGCTTTATGAACAAAAAGGATGTCATATGAATCAATAGGTATTATGACAGTAGGATATTCTGATCGTTGCTATGACAACCTGTTTCCTCAGCTCACCAACCCAGAGACTGTAGTGACATTCTGGCGTCTGGAATCTCTCAGGATGGAGTTTATTCTGTGTTTCCGACTCATGATCCCAACGGCTTCATGGTTTCTTGTGACATGAGCACTGAGGGAGGCGGCTGGACGGTACGCACAATCCAGCACACCAAGATAAACATGTTGACCACTGATACAGGTTCTCAGGAGATCTGCAGCATGATAATGAACTGGGTACCACATGTAGACATTTACTTTATCAATCGATTGGTTCTACTCTCCACCTCTAGATGGTCATTAACTCGGTCCGATCCTCAGAGTCGGCAGCTACTTTTAAGAGCAGACTTAAGACTCACCTCTTTAAAGAACACTTTCAGTCTTAATGTGGAATTGATTTATGATTTATGATAGCGATTTGAGAATTTATCTCTCACAAAAAAAAAAAAAAAAATTGATACACTTGATGTATCAGCGTCAGAATTAAACTGGACTCCAAACTGTCCGCCTCCTTATATTGTTTCCTTCTCTTTGATTTCTTGCTTGTATGTTCTCTCAATGTAAGTCGCTTTGGATAAAAGCGTCTGCTAAATGACAGTAGTAGTAGTCATCATGTTGTTACCTAGGTCCCGCCCACATCTCTCAACCTGCAAGTAAACAGGTTTCCATGGGTGGAAGGAGATGGTTGAACCGTGGGCTGTTCAGAGTTTTCACAGATATAAAACACTAAAACTTTATAAAATATTTTATTGTATGTCACTTGGACAAGCAGGGACAGATGGGAACAGTCACACGTGGAAAGTCTTCTTCAGATGTGTATTGTTGTTCTTAAATGCAGGTTATTGACATTTTAATTATTTTAAAAAGTCACAGTTTTTTTAATCAAATAATGTGTCAATAGACAGATCAAAAAACTTTTTTATTTACAATATCAAGTCAGTGGAACCTCTGGGATACGTATGCAGGGAGTCATTAAAGGTTGAATATGGAACATTTTCATAAAAGCTATATTTTTAAAAACATAATACCGCCACGGGGTGTTTAGAGGGTTGTAGAATGAAAATACACAATTTTATTTAAACATTATATTTGAAATAAAATATGATAAAATATTTATTCTGACGGGCACGACGTTGGTATTATGTTTACAGTCCAACTCCACCATGGAACATCAGAACCTGTCAGAAGGTCTGCTGTGTCTCCCAGAACAGTCTGAACAACCTGGAGGAGACAGTTACTGGACAGGACTGTCCAAGGTCCTTGACCCATCAGAATCTGCTCCTCTGTGTAAGGAGGAACAGGATGAGGACTACCAGAGTCCTGTAACGTGACCTCCAGCAGGCCACCATACCACTGACTAAACCATTAGAAACAGACTTCATGAGGGATCTGAGGGCCCACGTCCTGTAGTGGACTCTGGACTCACTGCCCAGCACGTTGCAGCTTGACTGGTATTTGTCAGAGAACATCAGAACTGGTAGGTCCAGGTCTTTCACAGATGAGAGCAGGTTCAGTCTGAGGTCATGTGACAGACCTGAGAATTTCATGCATTTCATTTTCATGCGAATTTCATGCAGTACGAATCTCTAAGCCCATCGCTGCCTATGTTTTGGTTATTTACCGCCCTCCGGGAGGCAACATGGAGCAATTTATGGATGAACTGGACACAATCCTATCCGACATTCCGGATGATAACTCCCCTTTAATTGTTATGGGCAACATGAACATTCATATCGACAAAACACAAGCTCATAACTTTCTGGCCCTGGTCCACTCCTTCAATCTCAATCTGGTCCAGACTCCCCCAACACACAGAGCTGGCAACACACTGGACCTGGTACTGACCAGAAACTGTACTGCAGGTAACGTGCAAGTCACACCGCTGCACCTCTCAGACCACTTCCTGATTAAATTCAGCATCTCCATCCCTCACGTACCTAACGCAAAAGTAAAGACTGTCTCCTCCCGCAGAAACCTTCAATCTCTCAGTCCCTCGCAGCTATCGGAGCATGTCTGCTCCTCCCTCCCTTCCTACTCGGTGCTCTCAACTCTGCCTGTAAATGACGCAACAGAGACGCTCTGCTCCTCACTAGCTTCTTCTCTGGACGAAGTCTGCCCTCGTGTGTCAAAGCTGGCCGCCCGGCAGCGTCCTAGTCCGTGGCTCACAGACACTCTGAGGGATCACAGAGCTGGTCTGAGAGCAGCTGAAAGGAAATGGCGCAAATCCAAATATCTCTCTGACATGTCCAAATACCAGCAAAAGCTCTCTAGCTTCACATCCTGCTTAAAGGCTGCCAAGATAGCTTTTTACCAAAACAAAATCCAAAATGCTCCTAACATGGGAAAACTGTTCAAGACATTCAATACTCTTCTCCGTCCTCCACCTGCTCAGCCACCCACCGGGCTGACTGCAGACATGTTCGCCACCTACTTCACCGACAAAATTGCCTCCATTAAAAATCAGTTTTCCGAGCCTGACCATCCCAGTCTGGTCCATCCTTCCTCCGGTCAATCGCTCTGCTCCTTCCGCTTACTGAATGAGGACAAAGTCTCCCGACTCGTAGTGGAATCTAATCCAACCACGTGTCCCCTGGATCAGANGTGGCATGGACAGATGTCCAGTCTGCATGAGCTGGCGACGGGTGTCCCGCAGGGCTCGGTCCTTGGTCCTCTCCTCTTCTCTTTATACAACACCTCATTAGGCGAGATCATTCGCTCCCATGGCTTCTCCTACCATTGCTACGCTGACGACACTCAGCTCCTCCTCTCCTTCCCTCCAGACGATACCTCCGTCTCAGTGCGGATATCTGCTTGCCTCTCAGATATCTCGGCGTGGATGAGGAATCGCCACCTTCAGCTTAATCTGTCCAAAACTGACCTCATTGTCTGTCCTGCCAGTAACTCCTTGCCTCCTCAGATAAGCGTGCAGCTTGACTCCATCACGCTGTTCCCCAAAACCTCCACCAGAAACCTTGGTGTCATACTGGACAACCAGCTGTCCTTCAAAGAGCAGGTTAACTCCGTAGCTCGCTCATGTCGATTCGCGCTTTACAACATCAGGAAAATCAGAGCCTTCCTCACAGACCACACCACACAGCTTCTGGTCCAGGCCCTGGTCTTGTCCCGGATCGACTACTGCAACTCTTTGCTGGCCGGTCTTCCGGCGTCCTCGGTTAAACCTCTGCAGATGATTCAGAACGCAGCAGCACGTCTGGTCTTCAACCAGCCCAAAAGGGCTCATGTCACTCCGCTGCTCATTTCCCTGCACTGGCTTCCAGTTGCAGCACGCATCAAATACAAAGCTCTGCTTCTGGCTTACCAGACTCTAACACACACAGCTCCTACCTACCTTCACTCCTTCATCCAAACCTACATCCCCACGCGTCAGCTATGCTCAGCCACTGAAAGACGCCTAGTGCTTCCACCACAACGTGGCATGAGATCATGTTCCAAACTCTTCTCCTCTGTTGTCCCCCGATGGTGGAATGACCTACCAAACTCGGTCCGATCCTCAGTGTCACGGTTCTGGGATTTGGGTTTTCCTTTCCGGTCTGTGAGGTTTTGTGCTGTAATGTTTTCACTGGTGGGATTGCTGCAGCTTCTGTGTGGTGTGTGCTGTCTCCGCTAATCATCTCTGCAGGGTGTGACAGCTCTCATCAGTGGCTGCAGGTGTGGATCATTACCCAGCTCAGGAGAGCTGGGTATTTAAGCTGAGGAGCAAGAAGAGACAGACGCCAGTTCGTCCCCTATGATATGTGGTACAGATCGACCAGAGACCTTGGTATGACAGTTTCATGTTAGTTTCTACTAACCTGCCTTCTCTCCCGCTTCTCTCAGTCCCGTGTACTGGAGCGCTCCTCCAGCATCGAGTGCCTCTGCGTGGTCGTCAACCCGCTGGAAAGAGGACTCGCCCTCCACGGGTTTCCTGCAAGTCGTGAGCTCCATGACTCGCTCTCCCCCCTGGCTTCCTCACCGGGGCTTTCTAACGTCGCGCGCTCCGCGGCGTTCTCTCTCCCCGGTGCGCTGTCTGTCTCTGGTCTCCTCCGGATCCACACCTCCCCGGTCAGCACGCGGCTGTCACCCCTGCCACAGTCTCAGCTGTGGAGACAGCACCACTTCCCGGGCTTCCTCGCTTTCCCTCGACTCCTGGGGCTCCACCCCCGCTGCAGTGTCTTCGGATCCCACCTCACGCAACTACAGCTTCACCTCACAGATCGAGTCTCTTCCCCGCCTCAGTTCCGGTCCTGTTTTTCACCGTGCACATTCCACTGCTTTGTACTGTTGTCTCGTGCCCGGTTATAATAAATTCACTTCCCCTGATTCACGTTTCCCCTGTATGTGTTTGGAGTTGGGTCGCTCTTGGGGTTCAATCTAACATCCCCTGGTGGGAATCATGACACTCAGAGTCTGCAGCTACTTTTAAGAGCAGACTTAAGACTCACCTCTTTAAAGAACACTTTCAGTCTTAATGTGGAATTGATTTATGATTTATGATAGCGATTTGGGAGTTTATCTCTACAAAAAAAAAAAAAAATTGATACACTTGATGTATCAGCGTCGGAATTAAACTGGACTCCAAACAGTCCGCCTCCTTATATTGTTTCCTTCTCTTTGAATTCTTGCTTGTATGTTCTCTCAATGTAAGTCGCTTTGGATAAAAGCGTCTGCTAAATGACAGTAGTAGTAGTAGTGAGAGGGTCTGGAGAAACTGGAGAACATTATGATGCTGCAACATTGTTCAGCCTGATGGTTTGGGGGTGGGTCAGTGTTGGTCTGAGGAGACAGATCCATGGAGGGACCTGTACAGGATAAAAGATGGACCTGACTGCCATTAGGTAACAGGATGAAATCCTTAGACCCATTGTGAGACCCTTCACTGGTGCAGTGGGTTCTGATTCCTCCAGGTGAGTGATGATGCCCAGCCTCTTGTACAAGGGAATGCAGGCAGCTCCTGAACGATGAAGGAACTGATACCACTGGTTTCTACTGGGCTGACTTAGATCCTGTTTAGGTCCATCAGGCTACTCCTCAGACGGTCTAGGAGCTCAGAGATGTCCTGGTCAGGATCTGGGAGGAGATACTGCAGGACACCATCCACCATCTCATACCTGATGTAGTAAAGCAGCAACAAACACGAGGGTCTGAACAAACTCCTGAGAACCAGTTTGAGTTGCTGCAGTCAGGTTTCAGTAAACTGGACCTGCTGCATCAGTTTTACTCTTTAACTTTAAATGAAACCTTCTGTAGGTTGATCATCTTCATCACAGGGTTAGAGAGGGTTACGGGTTTGTTACATGATCGACTTGATGAGGAGGTCTAATTCTGACATATTGCACCTTCAAGGGTTAAAAGTTGATCAGATCAGGTCTCCATTGCATGTTTAGGACTTTGTTGAGGTCAAGAAGGTTCACTCATGACAAACACAACTGACTGTATATGTTATTTCTGCAGGTGATCCAGAGGAGACAGGATGGCTCAGTGAACTTCTTCAGAGACTGGGTGGCTTACAGGGACGGCTTTGGGACCACGACAGGAGAGCACTGGCTGGGTTTGATACTTTTACTCATTCTTTTGTAAAGGTGCTCCAAGACCTGGAGACAAAGTCCTAATTCAATAACCTCATGGGGTTACAGTTTTTCAGTCTGATAACTGAAAGCTCTGCCTCCTGTTCTACTTCTCTAGGAACCACAAGCAATGTTACACAGATAGTAGGTCGTCATGGTAACATATTTTAGATGAGAACTAAAGGAACATGTCCTGGTCACAGACATACCAGGTTCATACCTTCTTGTTGGAGGATAAATTAATGCATCTACAGTAAATAACTGACAACACAGTTTGTTCCTAAATTGCTCAGGTCTAAAAACCAAAACAAGAACCAGAACCTCTGACTGAGTTTTAAAAAATCCTACCTGTCCTTACACAGCTACCTGTTCACCCTGTACCTTTCCTCATACCGCTGGTTGTCCTGTTATAAAGTTGTAATACTGTTCTAGTCCCCACAAACACTATTGAAACTGCTCAGCTAATCTGAAATGTACTCCAGACATTGTATCTTCACAGTAAGAAATTTAAAATTGAATAAAAAAAATTGGATATGTTGATTTAAAACATCTGTCAGCTACATTTTGTGTCATATCACAAATAATATCATAAAATCAATCAGTAACAGTTCTGTTAAAAAGTTCCTCTTGGTTTTATCTTCTATTATCAGCAGCAGCCATTCAATAATGTTCTCAGCTGATCACCAAAACAAAGAGGAGAAAACCAGTTTAATCGAATCAAAAAGACTTTATTAACCTCCAAAGAGTGTTTGTTGTTGTAGCTCAGTTCTTCTTCAGGGAGCCATTGTAGAGGGTTCTAGCTGTAGACAGGAAGGATCCCCTGTTGAGGTTCTAGCTGTGGACAGGAAGGATCTCCTGTAGAGGGTTCTAGATGTGGACAGGAAGGATCTCCTGTAGAGGGTTCTAGCTGTGGAAGGGAAGGATCTCCTGTAGAGGGTTCTAGCTGTGGACAGGAAGGTTCTCCTGTAGAGGGTTCTAGATGTGGACAGGAAGGATCTCCTGTAAAGGGTTCTAGCTGTGGACAGGAAGGATCTCATGTAGAGGGTTCTAGCTGTGGACGGGAAGGATCTCCTATAGAGGTTCTAGCTGTGGACAGGAAGGATCTCCTGTAGAGGGTTCTAGCTGGGGGCAGGAAGGATCTCCTGTAGAGGGTTCTAGCTGTGGACAGGAAGGATCTCCTGTAGAGGGTTCTAGCTGTAGACGGGAAGGTTCTCCTGTAGAGGGTTCTAGCTGTAGACAGGAAGGTTCTCCTGTAGAGGGTTCTAGATGTGGACAGGAAGGATCTCCTGTAGAGGGTTCTAGCTGTGGAAGGGAAGGATCTCCTGTAGAGGGTTCTAGCTGTGGACGGGAAGGATCTCCTGTAGAGGGTTCTAGCTGTGGACGGGAAGGATCTCCTGTAGAGGGTTCTAGATGTGGACAGGAAGGATCTCCTGTACAGGGTTCTAGATGTGGACAGGAAGGATCTCCTGTAGAGGGTTCTAGCTGTGGATGGGAAGGATCTCCTGTAGAGGTTCTAGCTGTGGACAGGAAGGTTCTCCTGTAGAGGGTTCTAGATGTGGACAGGAAGGATCTCCTGTAAAGGGTTCTAGCTGTGGACAGGAAGGATCTCCTGTAGAGGGTTCTAGCTGTGGACGGGAAGGATCTCCTGTAGAGGGTTCTAGCTGTGGAAAGGAAGGATCTCCTGTAGAGGGTTCTAGCTGTAGACAGGAAGGATCTCCTGTAGAGGGTTCTAGCTGTGGACGGGAAGGATCTCCTGTAGAGGGTTCTAGCTGTGGACGGGAAGGATCTCCTGTAGAGGGTTCTAGCTGTGGAAAGGAAGGATCTCCAGTAGAGGGTTCTAGCTGTGGACGGGAAGGATCTCCTGTAGAGGGTTCTAGCTGTGGACGGGAAGGATCTCCTGTAGAGGGTTCTAGCTGTAGACAGGAAGGATCTCCTGTTGAGGTTCTAGCTTTAGATGGGAAGGATCTCCTGTAAAGGGTTCTAGCTGTGGACAGGAAGGATCTCCTGTAGAGGGTTCTAGCTGTAGACAAGAAGGATCTCCTGTAGAGGGTTCTTGCTGTAGACGAGAAGGATCTCCTGTAGAGGTTCTAGCTGTGGACAGGAAGGTTCTCCTGTAGAGGGTTCTAGATGTGGACAGGAAGGATCTCCTGTAAAGGGTTCTAGCTGTGGACAGGAAGGATCTCCTGTAGAGGTTCTAGCTGTGGACAGGAAGGTTCTCCTATAGAGGTTCTAGCTGTGGACAGGAAGGTTCTCCTGTAGAGGGTTCCAGATGTGGACAGGAAGGTTCTCCTGTAGAGGGTTCCAGATGTGGACAGGAAGGATCTCCTGTAGAGGGTTCTAGCTGTGGACAGGAAGGATCTCCTGTAGAGGGTTCTAGCTGTGGACGGGAAGGATCTCCTGTAGAGGTTCTAGCTGTGGACAGGAAGGTTCTCTTGTAGAGGGTTCTAGATGTGGACAGGAAGGATCTCCTGTAAAGGGTTCTAGCTGTGGACAGGAAGGATCTCCTGTAGAGGGTTCTAGCTGTGGACAGGAAGGTTCTCCTGTAGAGGGTTCTAGATGTTGACAGGAAGGATCTCCTGTAAAGGGTTCTAGCTGTGGACAGGAAGGTTCTCCTGTAGAGGGTTCTAGATCAATCAAATCAATCAAATCAAAAATACTTTATTAATCCCCGAAGGGAAATTCAAGTGTTGTTGTAGCTCAGTTATTCTTCAGGGAGCCATAGAGTTCTAGCTGTGGACAGGAAGGATCTCCTGTAGAGAGTTCTAGCTGTAGACAGGAAGGATCTCCTGTAGAGAGTTCTAGCTGTGGACAGGAAGGATCTCCTGTAAAGGGTTCTAACTGTGGATGGGAAGGATCTCCTGTAGAGGGTTCTAGCTGTGGACAGGAAGGATCTCCTGTAGAGGGTTCTAGCTGGGGGCAGGAAGGATCTCCTGTAGAGGGTTCTAGCTGTGGACGGGAAGGATCTCCTATAGAGGTTCTAGCTGTGGACAGGAAGGATCTCCTGTAAAGGGTTCTAACTGTGGATGGGAAGGATCTCCTGTAGAGGGTTCTAGCTGTGGACAGGAAGGATCTCCTGTAGAGGGTTCTAGCTGTGGACGGGAAGGATCTCCTGTAGAGGGTTCTAGCTGTGGAAAGGAAGGATCTCCAGTAGAGGGTTGTAGCTGTGGACGGGAAGGATCTCCTGTAAAGGGTTCTAGCTGTGGACGGGAAGGTTCTCCTGTAGAAAGGAAGGATCTCCTGTAGAGGGTTCTAGCTGTAGACAGGAAGGATCTCCTGTAGAGGGTTCTAGCTGTGGACGGGAAGGATCTCCTGTAGAGGGTTCTAGCTGTGGACGGGAAGGATCTCCTGTAGAAGGTTCTAGCTGTGGACGGGAAGGATCTCCTGTAGAGGGTTCTAGCTGTGGACGGGAAGGATCTCCAGTAGCGGTCTGTGCTACAGTGCATCTGAACAAGCCTTTGACTGAAGACACTCTGTTGTTAAGTTACTTTGTTACCCCCGATCTCCTCATTATAAGGACAATGTCCGTAAAGAAATAGCCTGGAGGGCTGAAATTGAATGTTCTGGTAAGCTAGCAGACAATTTTTGTTCTTATTCATTAGATCATGTTGGTTACATCTAATAATTCAAACCTAATAATAATTCAAATCTAATGCCACCAAAATAATTAGCACTAAAATTGAAAATGACGCCCGGCTTCGCGGCAATCTGGTGTAATTTGACGCGCACTATTATCGTGCGTCAGAAAACTCGGCGCTGGGCGCTGCGTTTAGGTGTGCGTTGGGCTTAAGAGAATGTTGGGAGCAACAACACCATGAAGTCCAAAGAACACACCAGACAGGTCAGGAATAAAGTTATTGAGATATTTAAATCAGGCTTAGGCTACAAAAAGATTTCCCAACTCTTGAACATCCCACGGAGCACTGTTCAAGCAATCATTCAGAAATGGAAGGAGTATAGCACAACTGTAAATCTACCAAGACAAGGCCGTCCACCTAAACTCACAGGCCGAACAAGGAGAGCGCTGATCAGAAATACAGCCAAGAGGCCCATGGTGACTCTGGACGAGCTGCAGAGATCTACAGCTCAGGTGGGGGAATCTGTCCATAAGACAACTATTAGTCGTGCACTGCACAAAGTTGGCCTTTATGGAAGAGTGGCAAGAAGAAAGCCATTGTTAAAATAAAACCAGAAGAAGTCCCGTTTGCAGTTTGCCACAAGCCATGTGGGGAACACAGCAAACATGTGGAAGAAGGTGCTCTGGTCAGATGAGACCCACACCATCCCCAGTGTCAAATATTTTGGAGGCAGCATCATGCTCTGGGGGTGCTTCTCTTCAGCAGGGACAGGGAAGCTAGTCAGAGTTGATGGGAAGATGGATGGAGACAAATACAGGGCAATCTTGGTAGAAAACCTCTTGGAGGCTGCAAAAGACTTGAGACTGGGACGGAGGTTCACCTTCCAGCAGGACAACGACCCAAAACAAAGGAATGGTTTAAAACAAAACATATCCATGTGTTAGAATGGCCCAGTCAAAGTCCAGATCTAAATCCAATCCAGAATCTGCTGTTCACAAACGCTGTCCATCTAATCTGACTGAGCTGGAGCTGTTTTACAAAGAAGAATGGGCAAGAATTTCAGTCTCTAGATGTGCAAAGCTGGTAGAGACATACCCTAAAAGACTGGCAGCTGGAATTGCAGCAAAAGGTGGTTCTACAAAGTATTGACTCGGGGGGCTGAAAAATTATGCAAGCCACTGTAACTCATACTAGAACAGAAAAAAGACCTACGTATTAAGCTTCATCTGCCTTTAAAACAAAAGAGGCGTGCAAATTTTACAGCAACCTGTCTGTTTGTCTTTCAGGTCTCCAGAGGATATACACCCTCACCAGGTCAGGTGGTTTCGAGTTACGCATTGACATGGCTGACTTCGACAACGCCACAGCTTTTGCTCATTACAATGATTTTTCTGTTGGTCAAGACTCTGTAAACCCAGAAGAGGACGGGTACCCATTAACTGTGGATGGGTACTCTGGGACTGCAGGTCCTTCATGGAATCATCTGTAGCACACAGTTCTTACACAGTAGTTGTGAGTACTAACTCATTATTATTCCTCTACTTCCTCCAGGTGACTCACTCCTGAAGCACTCTGGGATGAGGTTCACTACCAGAGACCGTGACCAAGACCAGTCTGAGAACAACTGTGCAGCATACTATCAGGGGGCGTGGTGGTACCGTAACTGCCACACTTCCAACCTTAATGGGCAGTACCTGAGAGGGGGCCATGCCTCTTATGCTGATGGTGTGGAGTGGTCCAGTTGGACTGGCTGGCAGTACTCCTTGAGGTTCAGTGAGATGAAGATACGACCCAGAAAACCACTTACAAACCAGGAGTTCTGACTCCAACCCAACCAGTCATCTGCTGCAGCTTTACAAACTCACCAATTTGTCAACCATTAAAGGTGGTATATGGAATATTTTTATAAAAAGCAATATTTATAACAAAATAATTCCTCCACGGGGTGATTAGGAGGTTGTAGAATGAAAATACAGCATTTCCTTTAAGAATTATATTTGAAGCAAAATATTGTAAAATATTCATTTTGGCTGCACAGCATTGGCATTTTGTTTACATCTACCAGCCAATAGCTGGCAGAGCAGCGGGCACCATTTTGGGTTGTCTAATACTGTAAATAATCCAGCACAGTGAGGCTGGTACTGTGGAGTCTGCAGGTCAAGCAGCTGGAAGCACCGGGGACATGTGGTGATTATATAGATTATTTGCAGTATTTACGGTATTAGGCAACCCAAAATGGTGCCCACTGCTCTGCCAGCTATTGGCTGCTAGATGTTAATAAAATGCCAACGTCATGCCCGTCAAAAGTAATATTTTATAATATTTTACTTCAAATATAATTTTTAAAGGAAATGGTGTATTTTCACTCTACATCTCTCTAAACACCCTTTGGAGGCATTATTTTGTTAAGAATATTGCTTTTAATGAAAATATTCCATATATCATCTTTAAGACCGTTACTGTTCTATGTTCTCACTGATGCTTTTCTTCTAATCAATAATTTATCATTGATTGATTAGTATTTGTAGAGCTTAAGTATTTCTTAATAAAAACATTTAAAATAATTGTTTGATTTACCTGTTTGTTGTAACACTTTATTTCATGGGTAAATAATAATAATAAAGGTTCTGTTGCAGTTAAATATCGACAAGATGTAACTAACAGTAAAGAAGAGTGTTTCTGTTCACATCCGTCGTTCAGTCCGATACACCTGCTTTAATCATAAACAAATTCTAAAAAGCATTGACTAAATTACGGAAAAAACGATTGGAGTTCTGAATGGGGCAATGAAGCCCAGCCGCGCAGCTCTGAAGTTTTGTGGTGACGCCATGACGTACAAAAACTCGCGGGAAAATGAAAAAAATGGCGACTGTGGGAGTTTGAAGTTTAGACAGAGACAGAGGGAGAGACGGAGTACAAGATTCTCGCCGGATGAGCCGGGACTCTGCTGCCACCAGACTGAGAGCCACTCGGAGCTCGGAGGACCAAGACAAGGAAGAGGAGGCAGTCGGTCCGAATCGAAAGAGGTGAGATGGTTCGGTCTCCGGAATGAAAACCCGTTTCTGTAAAATAACGGCTGGAAAAAAATCTCTTCAGTCATTAGCGTTACTAACTCAGACAATCTAGTAAATTGCTCGTAAACAGAAGTTTCGCCCATTTATCAGCGGTTATTACCGGGTTCAGATTCTGATGGTTTTTGTGGTTAACGGTTTGTGATGGAAGGATGTACTGCGCATGCTCACACATGTCAGAAACCCTCTGACAGGTCAGGGATTAATCACAGCCGCAGTGGGTCCTTTCACTTCATTCACTCATCTTCACCTGCTTGTTCCTGTTCAGGATCGCAGGGAGCTGGTGTCTATCTCCAGCTGTCATTAGGTTAGAGGCGGGGTCACACCTGGACAGGTCACTCGTCCGTCACAGGGCCATATATAGACAAGCAACCACTCACACGGAGGGGCAATTTAGTTTCCAATTAACCTCCTGCTCCTCCTTAACATGCAAACTCCATGCAGAATGGTCCTGGCCTGGTTTCAAATGCAGGAACCTTCTCACTGCAAGGCAGCAGTGCTAACCACTGCACCATCATGCAGCTCTACACTTTATTTCAGTTAATTAACTTCAGATTAACTGAGTTCTTGGTCTGCTTTACAGGAACACTGAGTCCAGTTCACATCAACATTTCAGTCAACTGTGATCAATAATCCATTTCAGTAATTAATCAAACACCAGTTAGTAAAATGTTTGTGTCTAAAGAAGATCACAAACTGGAGACAGAACTTCATTGTCTGTCTAACAGTCTGTTCCACCTGAATGTCTTTCTGACCCACCTTTCCTGTCTGTTTGACCTGTCTCTCTGTCCTATCTGTCTCTCTGCAGGATGTTTGAGGACCTGGTTGAAGCCTTCTGTGGTGTGGCACATCAGGTGCCTCATGGGGGTGGAGCATGTCATGGAGGACAAATCCCAGAAGAGGAGGAGGGGGTGGAGTCCAGTCTCAGTATTGGTCAGTTTGTGCTCTGTCATTGGTCAGATGGACTCTACTACTTGGGCAAGATACAGAGGGTGAGTCCACCTGTAGTCACACCTACCAACATGCTGTCTGCAGTCTTCTCTGATTGGCTGTAAACTCAGAGTGTTGTGATTGGACAGGTGAGCCCTCCCAGGCAGAGCTGCTTTGTCACGTTTGAGGACAACTCAAAATTCTGGGTGCTGTGGAAGGACATCCAACATGGTGAGACAGACAGGTCTTTCATTCAGTGCGTCTCAAACCATAATCACAGATCAAAGACTCAGAAGGAATTCCACAGACGTTCCACCGTGGCTTAATTTCTCTAGAAAAACAGATCAGAACCAAGTTTATGGCTTATATGCACGCACCACTTCCGCATTCCCCGGAAGACTGCTGTCCTACTTCTGGTTGTCGCAGTAATTGGCGAAGCTGAGTGAAATGGCTGAGGTTACATTTATTTAATTGTGAAATGCGTAAATCAATGCTTTTTAAAATATTGGTCATTTATGTTAGATTATATAAGGACAAAAAGACTGTCTATAAAACATGAAATCACTTTATAGGAGATCTTCAGCAAGCGAGACCTCATCCAGCAGCTGAACCATTTCTACCAAACTGAAAACATTCCTCCATTTAAAGCAGAACTAAGTAAGTTTTTTCACCTCAATAAATGTTTTCTAGAGTCCCTGTGGGGGTAAACAAGGACTTGGCGGGGTGATTCGTGGGTCTGCGGCGGCGGCGGGGGAACGTTACGACAGTGAGCTTTCACAGGGGACCAGTAGGGGGAGATCGAGAGCAAAACTTACTTAGTTCTGCTTTAACAGTGAATAGAAAACAAATATATAAATAAAGCAGCACATGTTTACCTAAACCTGTCTCCCATATCCATGTAACGCTACGTTTTAGTATTCTATTACTCTTCACTTACTGTAAAAAGCTACCTGAGCTAATGCTAACGGTTCGCAAGGCTAATTTCTGTAAAAAAAATATATTAATGACCTTGTATAAAACCTGATGTCATCATCAGAAGAAGCAAACCGCTCCAAACCAAACTTTCAGCTGACTGCCATCTCCTCCACCTTCCTCCGGAGCTTTAAGAGCTCAGACCGGAGTTCTTCTGTCTCATCCAGGACCAGGTCCACTGCTGCTGGCTCCGTGATGTAGCAGCAGTCAACCTCCATCACTGGCTCCTCATCATCAGGGAGAGGAAGGGTGTTTGGTCCCTCTGTTCGGTCCCAAACACCAGGACGAGTGGTAGGCAGAGAGTAGCTGTTCCACTCAAACAGGACCGGTCTTCAGAAGTCTGCGTCCACTTGATGTAGCAGGCTCGATCAGATCAGACTGCAGACTCTTGTATGGACTGTGATCTTTAAGCAGTCTCGTCTGATTTTAACTAACCACTTTTTCTGTAACTCACCATCTTTCGGGAAAGTGTGAAAACTTAAAAAAAAGAGTTAAACCTTGAAGATGCTGTGCATTTTGGTACACAGCAGTGGTAGCTAGCTGTCTTCTCTCTTTTGAAAGGAAAACGTAGTCCTTTTGGATGTCATCCTGTACACACACACATGCGCGTGTGTGTACAATTTAAAGTTAAACAAAATGAAAAACAAGATAACTGAAGTAGTAATGTCAAACTCAAAGAGACAACACAGGCTAGCTTTCAGCAGGACCAGAAAATGGTGTGCGATCTGAAATTCTTCCGGAAATACAGTGGGGCAAAAAAGTATTTAGTCAGCCACCAATTGTGTAAGTTCTCCCACTTAAAAAGATCAGAGAGGCCTGTAATTTTCATCATAGGTATACCTCAACTATGAGAGACAAAATGAGGAAAAAAAATCCAGAAAATCACATTGTCTGATTTTTAAAGAATTTATTTGCAAATTATGGTGGAAAATAAGTATTTGGTCACCTACAAACAAGTAAGATTTCTGGCTTTCACAGACCTGTAACTTCTTTAAGAGGCTCCTCAGTCCTCCACTCGTTACCTGTATTAATGGCACCTGTGTGAACTCGTTATCAGTATAAAAGACACCTGTCCACAACTTCAAACAGTCACGCTCCAAACTCCACTATGGCCAAGACCAAAGAGCTGTCAAAGGACACCAGAAACAAAATTGTAGACCTTCACCAGGCTGGGAAGACTGAATCTGCAATAGGTAAGCAGCTTGGTGTGAAGAAATCAACTGTGGGAGCAATTATTAGAAAATGGAAGACATACAAGACCACTGATAATCTCCCTCGATCTGGGGCTCCACGCAAGATCTCACCCCATGGGGTCAAAATGATCACAAGAACGGTGAGCAAAAATCCCAGAACCACACGGAGGGACCTAGTGAATGACCTGCAGAGAGCTGGGACCAAAGTAACAAAGGCTACCATCAGTAACACACTACGCCGCCAGGGACTCAAATCCTGCAGTGCCAGACGTGTCCCCCTGCTGAAGCCAGGACACGTCCAGGCCCGTCTGCGGTTTGCTAGAGAGCATTTGGATGATCCAGAAGAGGATTGGGAGAACATCATATGGTCAGATGAAACCAAAATAGAACTTTTTGGTAGAAACTCAACTTGTCGTGTTTGGAGGGGAAAGAATGCTGAGTTGGATCCAAAGAACACCATACCTACTGTAAAGCATGGGGGTGGAAACATCATGCTTTGGGGCTGTTTTTCTGCAAGGGGACCAGGACGACTGATCCGTGTAAAGGAAAGAATGAATGGGGCCATGTATCGTAAGATTTTGAGTGAAAACCTCCTTCCATCAGCAAGGGCATTGAAAATGAGACGTGGCTGGGTCTTTCAGCATGACAATGATCCCAAACACACCGCCCGGGCAACGAAGGAGTGGCTTCGTAAGAAGCATTTCAAGGTCCTGGAGTGGCCTAGCCAGTCTCCAGATCTCAACCCCATAGAAAATCTCTGGAGGGAGTTGAAAGTCCGTGTTGCCCAGCGTCAGCCCCAAAACATCACTGCTCTAGAGGAGATCTGCATGGAGGAATGGGCCAAAATACCAGCAACAGTGTGTGAAAACCTTGTGAAGACTTACAGAAAACGTTTGACCTCTGTCATTGCCAACAAAGGCTATATAACAAAGTATTGAGATTAACTTTTGTTATTGACCAAATACTTATTTTCCACCATAATTTGCAAATAAATTCTTTAAAAATCAGACAATGTGATTTTCTGGATTTTTTTTCCTCATTTTGTCTCTCATAGTTGAGGTATACCTATGATGAAAATTAC
>SSNP01000253.1:379194-403121 GCA_006937955.1 Pachypanchax playfairii | reverse complement strand
TAAAGGAAAGAATGAATGGGGCCATGTATCGTAAGATTTTGAGTGAAAACCTCCTTCCATCAGCAAGGGCATTGAAAATGAGACGTGGCTGGGTCTTTCAGCATGACAATGATCCCAAACACACCGCCCGGGCAACGAAGGAGTGGCTTCGTAAGAAGCATTTCAAGGTCCTGGAGTGGCCTAGCCAGTCTCCAGATCTCAACCCCATAGAAAATCTCTGGAGGGAGTTGAAAGTCCGTGTTGCCCAGCGTCAGCCCCAAAACATCACTGCTCTAGAGGAGATCTGCATGGAGGAATGGGCCAAAATACCAGCAACAGTGTGTGAAAACCTTGTGAAGACTTACAGAAAACGTTTGACCTCTGTCATTGCCAACAAAGGCTATATAACAAAGTATTGAGATTAACTTTTGTTATTGACCAAATACTTATTTTCCACCATAATTTGCAAATAAATTCTTTAAAAATCAGACAATGTGATTTTCTGGATTTTTTTTCCTCATTTTGTCTCTCATAGTTGAGGTATACCTATGATGAAAATTACTGGCCTCTGTGATCTTTTTAAGTGGGAGAACTTACACAATTGGTGGCTGACTAAATACTTTTTTGCCCCACTGTACGTCAGGTGGCTCGGTGCATAGAGCCCATTTGGCCCCGGATGTTACATACAGTGAATTTGTCTCAGGTTCTTGTTAGTTCTGGTCCTTATAAACAAACATTATAAGGCTATGTTCAGACTGCAGGCTGAAGTGAACCAAATCTGATTTTTTTGCCCTATGTGAGTCGTATCTGATATTTTTATGACAGTCTGAACAACACAGATGGGGTTTTTCTAATGTGACCCAGGCCACTTCAGAATGTGGTCCTAAATCTGATACGTATCCGGTCTTTTGGCATGCGCCTTCAGTCTGAACCACCAGGTCGCTTCCATCTGACCTGTACGTCATCAACACATGACATACGTCACTATTCTGCGTCCAGGACGCGGGAGCAGAAAGTAAGAAGGTGTGTGTGTGTGTGTGTGTGTGTGTGTGTGTGTGTGGGGATGTCTTGCTCTTTATACACTTCACCTCTCTTCTTGTTTCCATCTCTCATCAAGTCTGTCCATTCATGTTCCAGCTGGAGTACCAGGGGAGGAGCCTCACTGCTCTGTATGCCAACGGGCGGGGCCAAACTCTGACAGTCAATCAAAGCAGACCAATGACATCTTGATTTGTGGGAAATGTGGCATTGGTGAGTCCACCTGAAAACGAAGAATATGTTTTTGAAATGTCATAAATGGCCCAAGGAATAAGTAAGTAGATTCTGGAGGTGATCTGGATCATCGTCTGGATCCAGTAATGTTTTGAAGGATTCTTCTTCATTGTGAGATGGTAAATGGTAAAACATACAGAGTGAGTTCCCAATAGGTTCTACCTGATGCCATTGATTGATCTGGATCAAGGACTGATCTGGATTGTCACAAAATTCCAGATACTTTGATCCAGAAAGGATAACAATAAGGAACCTTCAGATTTTTCTTATCACTACAAGAACAAATGACGTCATAAACCTGCAACAAACTCCAACAGATAGTCGACTCGAGACACTGTGGAATCAGATGTGTGTAACAGATCTGATGTTCCTTCAGTAGATCTGGAGCCAGAAGAAAACCACTAATATTGAAAAAGGGATTTTCATGAATAACTACTGAACTAATAACGAGAGCGATGTCAAGCCAACTACTGAAGGTGTTTCATGGTCAGTTAATCTGATCGTGTCGATACGACACAGGTGAGATTGTTATTGTTGATGTCAATCAGAGTATGGGAGGAACTGAGGTGCCTGGTGGAGGTCTGAGCTCTACGAGGGTCTTTCTAGTTGACATTTATTTCTACTTTGTAAATTGCAGTGAGCTGGACAGTTTAAAAGGAAACCTTGTGTGTGTTGTTGAGCTGTGAAATCAGTAGCAGACATGTTTATATCACTGCTGCTTCCTCTGATTCTATTTAACACAAGAAATTATCATAATTATTTTTCTTTATTCATTAAAGGTAAAACATACACATGTTTGATTTATATTCATCAGTAATGTTTATATCAAACATGAGATTAACTTTATGTTCAGCTTTGTGTATCAGTTGCTTCATGGATGTATTAGGACCACCCTGATCCAGGTCCTGTTGATTACCTGTAGGATGAGGACTTTGGAGGATAGGATGCATCATGTTAGAATGAAACAGGACTTATGAGTGTGCTGAGGGATGAGAGAGTCATGGTGATAAAACATGAATCTAATGGTAGATGTTGGCTGTAGTGATGGTGTCAGGCTTGATGAATCAGCACCTCCACAGTCTCATCACACTTCCTGTTCACATGGTGAATCCACTGTAACAGCTGCTTTGTCTCTGTGTGTGTCAGGCTTCCACCAGCTGTGTCATGTTCCTCCAGTAGAGGGCAGTATCAACAACCTGAGCCCGTGGTTCTGCAGACGCTGCGTCTTTGCACTGGCTGTCCGGGTATCTTCTCTTTTTCCTTCTGATCTTTAACATCAGCTGACGGCTCACAGAGCTGATGATGTGCTTCATCAACTCATCACTGAATTACTGGAAACATCATTTCATGTTTCTACATGTTAAAAAGACCAAATGAAGACCTGAACCTGTCTCTTTGTCTGTCTTGACTCCCTGTTTGATCTGTCTCTTTGTCTGTCTTGACTCCCTGTTTGATCTGTCTCTTTGTCTGTTTTGTCTCCCTGTTTGATCTGTCTCTTTGTCTGTCTTGTCTCCCTGTTTGATCTGTCTCTTTGTCTGTCTTGTCTCCCTGTTTGATCTGTCTCTTGTCTCCCTGTTTGATCTGTCTCTTTGTCTGTCTTGACTCCCTGTTTGATCTGTCTCTTTGTCTGTCTTGACTCCCTGTTTGATCTGTCTCTTTGTCTGTCTTGACTCCCTGTTTGATCTGTCTCTTTGTCTGTCTTGTCTCCCTGTTTGATCTGTCTCTTTGTCTCTTGTCTCCCTGTTTGATCTGTCTCTTTGTCTGTTTTGTCTCCCTGTTTGATCTGTCTCTTTGTCTGTCTTGTCTCCCTGTTTGATCTGTCTCTTTGTCTCTTGTCTCCCTGTTTGATCTGTCTCTTTGTCTGTCTTGTCTCCCTGTTTGATCTGTCTCTTTGTCTCTTGTCTCCCTGTTTGATCTATCTCTTTGTCTGTGCCAACCCTCTGTCTGTCCTGTCTCCCTGTCCGACCCGTCTCCTCTTCCTGTCTTTTTCATATCCCTGTCTTACCTGTCTCCCTTTCTGACCCATTTCTTTGTCAACCCATTTCCCTATGGGACCCGTGTCCTTGTCTGATCCGAATTTTCTTCTGTTTCTTCTGTCCCGTCTGTATCTGATTCATGTCTTTTCCGTCCCTATAGAAAGGCGGTGCTCTGAAGAAAGGGCCTATTGCTAAAGCCCTGTGGGCCATGAAGCTGGTTTTACCATACAACCTGTCTTCTCTCAACTGGGACTCCCAACACAGAACCAATCAGCAGCAGTGTTACTGCTACTGTGGCGGTCCTGGAGAGTAAGAATAACAAATCCTTCAGTTCGTCTAGGGGTTTGCTGTAATCTGTATACTAGTGGTGTTTTCTGTGTACAGGTGGTATCTCAAGATGTTGCAGTGTTTCAAGTGTGAGCAGTGGTTCCACGAAGCATGCACTCAGTGTCTACCGGAGTCTATGATGTTTGGAGACAGGTGAGTCTTTGTCCTTTTCTTCTTGCTCAACTGTCACTCCATGGTAAATGTTGACAGTTCTTTCTCCTCTTGCTCAGGTTCTACCTGTTCTTGTGTGCGGTATGTAACAAAGGGTCAGAATATATCCGCCGTCTGACTCTCAGGTGGGTTGATGTGGTTCATCTGGTTCTCTACAACCTGTCAGTCAGCAACAAGAAGAAATACTTTGAGTTGGATGAGATTCTGGTGTTTGTCTCTGCCAACTGGGACCAGTTACAGCTTGGAAAGGTAACACATCAAGCTAACCTGGAGCGTTTGGCTTGAAATGAACCCCACTGTACTAGCCAAGATGTTAACAAGATCATAATGCAAGTTGGTACAGGTTGTGAGCTGAGTGTTCCTGGTTTGTTCCTTCAGCTGTCCAACACTCCTCCAGCAGAGAGGGGACAGCACCTGCTGGATGCTCTGAATAAATATAAGAGCAAGTAAGAAACATTTATCAGACTATTTTTTTCTGTGATTGTTCAAAATAGAAAGATCAGAATGTGTGTGCCCAGGTTTCTGTGTGGGAAGGAGATTAAGAAGAGGAAGTGCATTTTTCGTCTGAGGACACGAGTTCCTCCAAACCCCCCCAACAAAATTTTTCCTGAGCGTGCTCAGAATGACAGGGGGCAGGGCCACAAGAAGAGCTTGACCAGGTAATTCTAAATACTAATTTAATTGCCATGACATGACATGGTCATAAAACTGTAAGATATGTTGCAACACCAACATGGGTATGAGTTTGTTGTCTTAAAACTAGTTTAACCAGTTTAAAGTACTAAAACCAAACAGAGTTAAGCCCAACGCACACCTAAACGCAACACCCGGCGCCGCGTTTTCTGACGCACGATAATGGGGCGCATCAAATTACACCAGATCGCCGCTAAGCCGGGCGTCATTTTCAATTTTAGTGCTAATTATTTTGGTGGCATTAGGTTTGAATTATTCGATACAATCAAGATGAGCTAATGAATTTGAACGAAAATTGTCTGCTAGCTTACCAGAACATTCAATTTCAGTTGAAATTGCCCTCCAGGCTATTTCTTTACGGACATTGTCGGAGATTGGCGGTCGTAGAGTTCTGGGTACTTCTGTACTTCAGTAATTAGACGCTCATCGTCCATCATTGAGTTTTTTTACAGTCAAATAGCGCCGCTAAGTGGTTAAACTAGGAGATGTAAGAGACGCCCGCTTTAAGAAGCGTAGAAGAAGAAACTACGGATGCTCGATAGGGACGTCTCCAGTCGCGGCGCCGCGTCTGAATTCAACAGATTCTAACCGATGCGCGGGGTGAAGCTTTGCCGCGCATCAAGGTGTTTTTTGGTGAGGGCGATCTCATAGACAATTATTATTTTGCATCTTTTGCCGCGCGTCTAGGTGTGCGTTGGGCTTTAGAGTTTTTTGTCTTAAAACCAGACAGCCGTTCCAATATGGTTTAAAATCTTCACACAGCACTGAAAAAAGTTTTTAATAACATTTTTAGCTACTGACTTGGGTGACTGTGTTTCTCTTGTTCTTTTAGATTTGACAGCTGCATTTGATACTGTGGATCCTGAAATTTTACTACCTTGTTTAGAGCAGTGGGGGAGTAGTGGGGGGGGGGGGGTATCTGGGACACAGCACTTCAGAGGTTTAGGTCCCACCTATCTGACCAAACTTTTTATGTTGGCCTTGTTGACCATATGTCTTCTTCTGCTCCTCTTGTATGTGTGGTGTTCCTCAGGGCTCAGTTTTAGGCGTCTTCTCTTTTCTTTGTATTTGCTCCCTCTTGGTTTTATACAGGCACTCTGTTCCATTTATATGCTGATGACTGTCAGATCTACATTCCTCTAAAGGAAAAAGCACAGACTCTGTACAGCCTTTACTTCAGTGTGCGGATGATCTTAAATCAGTACTAAATAACTTTTCTGCAGTCGTGTCTCAGACGGCCCTTGCTGGAACTGGTGTTCTGTAGAAACATGCTACCTGTTGACATGTGCTACACACATGTCTTTCTACAGTCTTGACTTCAATAAACAGATTTATTTATTTTTGTTTCTATATTTTTCCATAAATACATTTTACCTTTCAAATAAATTCTCCAGGACAGAAACACTAAATATGATGTTATTTTTACTTTCTTTACATTATCAGAGCAACAGGCAAATGTTTGGACACACCCAGAGGAGAAGGACCCAACAATGGCTGATAAGGACCCAGAGGACTTTTATATAGAAAATATCAGAGAAGGATCATAAAAATATGTTTAAATAATTAACAGGAAACACTCACTATAAACAAGAATACTGTATAAACTTCTAATAACATCTTGTTATGAAATAAGTTGTTAATTCACACTATGGAGGTATTTTTCATCAGAACACCACTTCCTGTTGAGACCTGAATTAATGAAGTTATTAAGTGTAATATAGGAGGACCAGAGACGTCCAGAGTGTCTCATATGAAGATGGACAGGTTTTTATCCACTTAGACACGTTTCATAACAGCTTGAAGTTATAAAAGTTATTTAGAACTGAATTAAAACCTGGATGGCTCTTAATTTTTTTAAGATTTAAAGATGAAAGACAGCGGTGATGGTTTTTGGATTCTCCACTGAGCCCCAGGGTGTATTTAGGCTCCTTGGTCCAGTATAATAAACAAGTTGTTACTAACCAGCATGTTGACACAGTAATTCACACCTTTGTTACCACACAGCTGGATTATAATACATATTATGTCGGGGTCACTGCTTCATCCCTCAGTCAGCTACAGAGGGTTCAACATTCTGCTCCTCGTCTCTTAACTAGAACCTTTAACATGGATCATATTTCCTTTATTTAACATTCACTTCACTTGCTGCTCGTTTCTTTTTGGATTAATTTTAAAAGTGTCTTTTATTTGCTTTTAAAGCCTTTAATGGGCGTTTCCCATCCTACCTGTTTGAGCTGCTACAGCCTCACACTTCAACCTTCTCGCTCAGGTCAGCTGATCAGCTGCTCCTGAATGTTCTCAGGACTAAACATAAACTCAGAGGAGGTTGTGCGTTTGTTGTAGCAGCTCTCAGATCATGGAACGATTTACCTTTTGAGATCAGGCAGGTGTCTTCATCTCTTCTTCCAGGCTGTTGACACCATGTGAGATGTTGCTTTTACTTTATTTTAATTTGGTTGATTTTATGTTTTTATATAATTTATTAGACAGGGCTGTTTTGTTTGTGTTTTTATCTTGAATATAATGTCCAGCACTTTGGCCTCGTTCTGGTTGTTTTAAGTGCTTATAAGTCAAACTGGACTGGATTGGACAGTATTTCAGTTTCTGGTCCTAAAACTGTTCAGAAACTAAAAGAACTCTCTTTATCCAGAGTATCAAGTTAGTGAAATCTAGGCCTGGGTGACATGGCAAAAAAGGATCATGATATATTTTTCAATTTTGTTCAATATCGATTTTTATTGCGATTTTTAAAATATTGCCAGTTTAAAGCACCTCAAAATGTAATAATAAACAAACGATATATTAGTTAAACGTTTTATTAACATTCTGAGTCTTTTTAATGACAAAGATACAAAATAAACAAATAGTCTTCTCTGGGATTATTAAGACACCCTGAAATCTAAACTTTATCATTATCTGTAATGATACATATTACATGATGTATATGCTGATCACACCATAACTACTGGCACTTTATATTAAAGGTGATATATGGAATATTTTCATAAAAAGCAATATTTTCACAAAATAACACCTCCACGTTTGGTCATTCTGATGATTTTCTTTGCAGTAGTGAAGCACGTGATGTGCTTTTTCTTGTAGTTTAATGGCGGTGGGCAAACAACATGTAGGAAGCATTACTGCCCCCCTAGTGGGCTTGCACGCCTCCACCATGTTTGATCGTAAAAATGGCCTCACAGCTGATCACCTTGATTGAACTGAAAATAATCACGAAATGCGATCATATGATCGCCCAGCACCTCTGGAAACCTTAGCCTAATGGGGAAGGAGATCATCCTCTGATGGGAAGATCGAGGTTCGATCCCCTGTCCCGGCAGGCTGTCAAAGTGTTCTTGGGCAAGATACTAAACCCCACAACTGCCCCCTGGCTACCTTACAAAATGGCTGCCCTCTCGTCCTAAGGAGATGCCAGGGGACCAGCGTACATGTGGGGGGTGGCGGGCTGGGCTATGATTGACATGTTGCACTACTTGACACAGGCCAGCTGCCAGAAAGGGAACAGATGAAAATGGAGGAAGCTGCTTCTGTGAGGAGTCGAGCGAGGGACCCCGGCAGCAGCTTGGGGATTACTCAAGTTGAGTGGCTCTGATCCGTCTTGTTTCTAGCCAATAGTTTACTCTGGAGCGGCTTAGCAGCAGAGAATAAGGCCCATCTGTTACTGGTACAGGCTACAGGTAATATCATGGGACTCTTCCAACAGATGCCGCTGCGCACGGCTGCTGTTATCATTGCCCAAAACAGAAAATGTGTGTTGCAGTGAGGTGCCTGAGTAAATGCCTGAATAAAAATACCTGAGCATGATGCCAATATAACATGCAGAAAACATATTCACACATTCACAACTAGTAAAATTGAAGTCTTTGCCCTGATTTAATTATTATTTTACTGATATTAGTTATTCCCTTCGTCGTAGGTAGGTGGCTCAGTGGTTAGAGCGGTGGTCTTCCAATCGGAAGGTTGGCAGATCGATCCCGGTTTCCACGGTCACATGTTGAAGTGAAGTTGGGCAACCCTAACCTTGAACCTTGAACCTTGAACCTAGCCCACGATTTACATACTGGGTTGTGTGAATGGGTTAATGTAAAACTTGAGTGATCTGAATGACTAGAAAAGTGCTGTACATTTATATTTAGGTAATATGCCTATATCAGCAGGTGGGTATAACCACTGACGGAGCCAGTTTCTGTTCATACAACAAGCAGGGACTTTACGGCCACCGGCATCGCCACTGCTGCCCTTCAGACTTCTTTTAATGCGGACAAATTTGTCTTTAAGACTGCCAACACTAGCAATGTTTACAAAAGGGAAACTATATTGTGCTGGAAATGATGCTGGGTTGTTTGGCTGACCAATCACAGACGTGCGTCGTCCGACACGGCCGTCAGAAAGTTAGAAAATAGAGCGTGACTCCAACCGGCCATCCGAGGCAGTTGGAGAGCCCATACGACGTCGTATCATGGCGGTGCGTAAATTAATTCTAAAAACTACAACCATAAACAAAATAACTCAACTGCACAACATGACAATCAGCACCTGTCAGGTCTGCTGTGTTTCCCAGAATGGTCTGAAGAACCTAAAGATCCCAGGAGACAGTTACTGGACAGTATCAGGGTGTTTTTGTAGCATTGTATTTTCATCAGAACTTGCTTGCAGTCTGGACTCAGCAGGACTCAGCAGGACTCCTGTCCTTAACAGCTCAGATGTTCTGTTTTTCGAAGGAAACTGAAAGCAGCATGTTTTTTGTTTTTGTTCAGTGGCACCGTTGAGAGGAAGAGGAGGAAGTCAAAGTGGCTTCTGGAAGACGCCATTCCTAATGTGAGACTCATCCTTGTATTTAATTAAAGGTATATTTATAGCATCTGATTGGAAGTTTTATCTGTCTGTGCTTACAGAACGAGCTGTCCTGCAGCTGGACCTCCAACCACCACATGGCTAACATCTTTGACTTCACTCTGGATGAGCTGCAGAGCCTCAAGAGGTGGAATCAATATGCTGATCAATGTATTTATAAATGATGGTGCTCAGAACACCAGGGTTCATTGATAATACGGCTGTTTTTCCCCAGTAGTTCCAGTAGAACTGTCAGCATTGACCAGGACTCTACAGATGCCTCCACCTCAGGTTCTGCTACCACCAGTGGCTCCTACCACTTCAGGTAATGGGTGTTCTGCCAGCTAACGGAGGAAATCAAGTGTCATCATGGTGCTGAACATCTATCTCTGACCTCTGTCCTCCTCAGGAGGAGAGTGGGCAGCAGGAAGAGGAAATTACCTAGCAACAGCTACAACCAGTGGGCCAGTCGCAGTGAGGCAGGGGAGGAACCCTCTGAGATCCAAGATGAACACACAGCTACAAACCCCACCCAACTGTCCACAGAGCCACCTTATCTTCTGCCAGACTCCTCCTATATCCCCTCTGACTCCTCCCATCTTCACTCCTCAATCTCCTCATATTTTGGAGTGGCAGGAAGACTGACCAATGGGGAGAGGTACCAGGTGTTGGCCCGTCGTGTCACTCGTCAGGGGACAGTCCAGTACCTGTTGGAGTGGGAGGGGTCAGCACCTTTCTAAGCATTTTTTGCTGTTTACAGGGTTCATGGTGTGTGACAGGCTCTGATTCCTCAACATCCACACTCAGCCTGATCAGCTGCTCATTGGTTGAGAGATCTCAGGTGTGACAGCAGCCCATCTGAACAAACACCTGATGTTTCTGTTTTAAGTGAATAAATTAAGATTTTTAAAGCTAATGTGAAATGATAATAGAAACATTTAACTTAGTTTCCTGAATGAGGCTGCTTTCCAAGTCTGTGGAGTGAATCTGACAGGTGATAATTTTAACACCTGTCCTACCTGATAAATCCCTCAGATCTGGGATTCTCCAAGTTTGGATGATTCCGGTTTCAGTGCCAATCACACACCCGTAAATTCAGTATTTAGTGAAACAGTTGTTTCAGCCAAAGACCGTAGAGATTAAGTGTTATCTGTTGGATTTGTGCTGTCACGTTGTCAAGCTGACAGTAGGTGGCGCTCGTCACTGATTTACAAACCAGCTCTTTTTTTTTTTTTAGTTCCGTTAGTCTTCTTTTGCAGGTTCCTCAGCTGTCAAACAGCAGGTTGTCCTCACTTATCACACCTGTTTTCAGTTCTGTTACAGTTGAAGAGAGAAGCACCTGGTTACATGTTACCTGTAAAGTTTCACTTCAACATGCCACGCACCTTTGTTTGTCCCTTGTTCTGTTACCTAAGTATATCTGAGGACTGTCAGGATTTTGATCTCCCCTGATGCACTATGGTCATATCTAGGATCTATGCAAACATCAGTTTGATTGTAAATAAAGGCAAATGATCAATGGTGTCACAGGTTAGCTCACAGCTAACGCAGCTGATTGTTGTGAATGAGGAATGCTAACTGTCTCTGAGACGTTAAAATGTCACTCTGTCACTTTAAATGCTGCCATGGTAACCATGCTCTCCTGCAATTGGCCCGTTGGATGGTTGTTTTTTTTCTCCATGTAACGGTATGTTTGTTTTCTGATCAACTGACCACCTATAATAAAACAGTCAGACCTTTGACCTCCTGGTGTTTGTGTTTACATGTAACTGTGTCTTTGTGGGGACTTACTGGTCTGACCTGGGTTCTGGTTCTGTGTTTGAGTTGTCACTGAAGGTTCTCACAAACACGTGTAATAGGTGATTATCTGTGAATCCCATTAAGGTGTTAACAAGTGAAGAGGAGGAGCAGTCAAAGAGCTCAGGTGTGTTCATGTCATCTTCTTCAGACTTGAGCAGTCAGGTGTTCTGATGATCGACCTGTCAGACACGGAGTGACTCACAACCAGGAAGAGAAACTACAGCTTCTATCTGTGAGTTGACCTTTTCCACTTCTTGTGCTGCTGTTTGGCTCCATGTTCTGTGTGTTCACCTGTTTATCTACCTGTTTCTTCACATCACCTGCTTGTTGCTGCTGGTTTGTGATTATTGTTGCTTCTGCCTGAGACGTTGATTGTTTCCATGAAGGTGTAGAAACTGACGGAGGAGCAGCTGCTGTCACATGGTAACTAACACAGATAAGAGCCAGACGTTTGAGCTGTAGTCTGCTACAGACTCTCACTCAAGGTGCATCTCTTTAGTGTACCTGAAAACAGGTGTGCTCCACAGCAGATATGATGGTTTAGTTGAAGCATATTGGAAAAACATTTGTAAACTAAATGCATTTAAATGGAGAACATCTGCACCTGCTCTGGGTCATGGAGAACATCTGCACCTGCTCTGGGTCATGGAGAACATCTGCACCTGCTCTGGGTCATGGAGAACATCTGCACCTGCTCGGGGTCATGGGGAACATCTGCACCTGCTCGGGGTCATGGAGAACATCTGCACCTGCTCTGGGTATGGAGAACATCTGCACCTGCTCTGGGTCATGGAGAACATCTGCACCTGCTCGGGGTCATGGAGAACATCTGCACCTGCTCGGGGTCATGGAGAACATCTGCACCTGCTCTGGTTCATGGAGAACATCTGCACCTGCTAGGGGTCATGGGGAACATCTGCACCTGCTCGGGGTCATGGAGAACATCTGCACCGGCTGCTGCTCGGGGTCACGGGGAACATCTGCACCTGCTGCTGCTCGGGGTCACGGGGAACATCTGCACCTGCTCGGGGTCATGGGGAGCACCTGCACCTGCACCTGCTCGGGGTCATGGGGAACATCTGCACCTGCTGCTGCTCGGGGTCACGGGGAACATCTGCACATGCTCGGGGTCATGGGGAACATCTGCACCTGCTCGGGGTCATGGAGAACATCTGCACCTGCTCTGGGTCATGGAGAACATCTGCACCTGCTCGGGGTCATGGGGAACATCTGCACCTGCTCTGGGTCATGGAGAACATCTGCACCTGCTCGGGGTCATGGGGAACATCTGCACCTGCTCGGGGTCATGGGGAACATCTGCACCTGCTCTGGGTCATGGAGAACATCTGCACCTGCTCTGGGTCATGGAGAACATCTGCACCTGCTCGGGGTCATGGGGAACATCTGCACCTGCTCGGGGTCATGGGGAACATCTGCACCTGCTGCTGCTCGGGGTCACGGGGAACATCTGCACCTGCTGCTGCTCGGGGTCACGGGGAACATCTGCACCTGCTCGTGGTCATGGGGAGCACCTGCACCTGCTCGGGGTCATGGGGAACATCTGCACCTGCTCTGGGTCATGGAGAACATCTGCACCTGCTCTGGGTCATGGAGAACATCTGCACCTGCTCGGGGTCATGGGGAACATCTGCACCTGCTCGGGGTCATGGGGAACATCTGCACCTGCTCGGGGTCATGGAGAACATCTGCACCTGCTCGGGGTCATGGAGAACATCTGCACCTGCTCTGGGTCATGGAGAACATCTGCACCTGCTCGGGGTCATGGAGAACATCTGCACCTGCTCGGGGTCATGGGGAACATCTGCACCTGCTGCTGCTGGGTCATGGGGAACATCTGCACCTGCTCGGGGTCATGGGGAACATCTGCACCTGCTCGGGGTCATGGAGAACATCTGCACCTGCTCGGGGTCATGGGGAACATCTGCACCTGCTCTGGGTCATGGAGAACATCTGCACCTGCTCTGGGTCATGGAGAACATCTGCACCTGCTCGGGGTCATGGGGAACATCTGCACCTGCTCGGGGTCATGGGGAACATCTGCACCTGCTCGGGGTCATGGGGAACATCTGCACCTGCTCGGGGTCATGGAGAACATCTGCACCTGCTCTGGGTCATGGAGAACATCTGCACCTGCTCTGGGTCATGGAGAACATCTGCACCTGCTCGGGGTCATGGGGAACATCTGCACCTGCTCGGGGTCATGAGGAACATCTGCACCTGCTAGGGGTCATGGAGAACATCTGCACCTGCTCGGGGTCATGGAGAACATCTGCACCTGCTCTGGGTCATGGAGAACATCTGCACCTGCTCTGGGTCATGGAGAACATCTGCACCTGCTCGGGGTCATGGAGAACACCTGCACCTGCTCGGGGTCATGGGGAACATCTGCACCTGCTGCTGCTCGGGGTCACGGGGAACATCTGCACCTGCACCTGCACCTGCTCGGGGTCATGGGGAGCACCTGCACCTGCTCGGGGTCATGGAGAACATCTGCACCTGCTCGGGGTCATGGAGAACATCTGCACCTGCTCGGGGTCATGGAGAACATCTGCACCTGCTCGGGGTCAGGGGGAACATCTGCACCTGCTCGGGGTCATGGGGAACATCTGCACCTGCTGCTGCTCGGGGTCACGGGGAACATCTGCACCTGCTCGTGGTCATGGGGAGCACCTGCACCTGCTCGGGGTCATGGGGAGCATCTGCACCTGCTCGGGGTCATGGAGAACATCTGCACCTGCTCTGGGTCATGGAGAACATCTGCACCTGCGCGGGGTCATGGGGAACATCTGCACCTGCTCGGGGTCATGGGGAACATCTGCACCTGCTCGGGGTCATGGAGAACATCTGCACCTGCTCGGGGTCATGGAGAACATCTGCACCTGCTCTGGTTCATGGAGAACATCTGCACCTGCTCGGGGTCATGGGGAACATCTGCACCTGCTCGGGGTCATGGGGAACATCTGCACCTGCTCGGGGTCATGGGGAACATCTGCACCTGCTCGGGGTCATGGAGAACATCTGCACCTGCTCTGGGTCATGGAGAACATCTGCACCTGCTCTGGGTCATGGAGAACATCTGCACCTGCTCTGGGTCATGGAGAACATCTGCACCTGCTCGGGGTCATGGGGAACATCTGCACCTGCTCGGGGTCATGGGGAACATCTGCACCTGCTCTGGGTCATGGAGAACATCTGCACCTGCTCTGGGTCATGGAGAACATCTGCACCTGCTCTGGGTCATGGAGAACATCTGCACCTGCTCGGGGTCACGGGGAACATCTGCACCTGCTGCTGCTCGGGGTCACGGGGAACATCTGCACCTGCTCGGGGTCATGGAGAACATCTGCACCTGCTCGGGGTCATGGAGAACATCTGCACCTGCTCGGGTCATGGGGAACATCTGCACCTGCTCGGGGTCATGGGGAACATCTGCACCTGCTCTGGGTCATGGAGAACATCTGCACCTGCTCTGGGTCATGGAGAACATCTGCACCTGCTCGGGGTCATGGGGAACATCTGCACCTGCTCGGGGTCATGGGGAACATCTGCACCTGCTCTGGGTCATGGAGAACATCTGCACCTGCTCGGGGTCATGGAGAACATCTGCACCTGCTCGGGGTCATGGAGAACATCTGCACCTGCTCGGGGTCATGGGGAACATCTGCACCTGCTCGGGGTCATGGAGAACATCTGCACCTGCTCGGGGTCATGGGGAACATCTGCACCTGCTCGGGGTCATGGGGAACATCTGCACCTGCTCGGGGTCATGGGGAACATCTGCACCTGCTCGGGGTCATGGAGAACATCTGCACCTGCTCTGGGTCATGGAGAACATCTGCACCTGCTCTGGGTCATGGAGAACATCTGCACCTGCTCGGGGTCATGGAGAACATCTGCACCTGCTCGGGGTCATGGGGAACATCTGCACCTGCTCGGGGTCATGGGGAACATCTGCACCTGCTGCTGCTCGGGGTCACGGGGAACATCTGCACCTGCACCTGCACCTGCTCGGGGTCATGGGGAGCACCTGCACCTGCTCGGGGTCATGAGGAACATCTGCACCTGTTCGAGGTGATGAGGATCACCTGCACCAACATCTTTCTTTGACCAACATTGTTTTTATCACTGTAAAGATTTTTTCAACTTTTTCTGGTTGAGTGATTTTCTCTGACTGTTATTACCTTTCTGTCTGTTTTTCATATTGTTATAGCTCCTCCTACCATGCTCTGTTTCAGGTGCATCTTCTGTAAGGGAGGATCGTGGTACTATGGAGCACCTGGTGAAACACTTGTCCAGGTGTCAATACCTGGGCTGGATGAATGTAATTGGTGAGTTGGCAGTTGTCTGTCTGGTTTTATTTGAAAGCTTCCTGTCTGATGTGAGTGAAAGGACAGTTTGGTTTACCAAATGGTGAGAAACTAGAATTTAAATTAGATGAAACATTTCAACATTTTCACAGCAACTTGGGTTCCTCAGAACATTAACACCTAAGGGTTCCTCAGTTAGAACCTCAACACCTGAAGGTTGTGTCGTGCCATGTTATTTCGTGCTTTTTACTTTGTTGTATTTTGTTACCTTGTTAAATTATTATTATTATTGTTTATTATTATTAATATTATTATTTATTGGCTGTCTTTCAACCTGCCCACCTGTCTGTGTGTGTGTACATATATCTTTATCTTGTAAGACTCTGTTTTTGAAGGGACATACAAGCTGTTTGTGCAGTTGCGTTGCCATTAAACAATGTGTGTGATGTTGATTCTGTCATGTTGTCACAGAGCTGAAGAGCGCCTCTGCTCATTGGCTGTCCTGCGGGCAAAAGGCAGAACCCGACATCTGGACCAGGATGTTCTGCATCCTATCAGAGTCTCAGTTACTGATGCTGGATGACTTGGAGGTGCACACACCCACACACAGAGACACACACAAAACCATCAAACTCATGGTTGTCAGGCCAGAATCTCTTAGAGAGCTCAAACAATCTGTAACCTCCAGTCTAGTGAAAGAAATCTGAAAGTAAGTTACAGTGGGGCAAAAAAGTATTTAGTCAGCCACCAATTGTGTAAGTTCTCCCACTTAAAAAGATCAGAGAGGCCTGTAATTTTCATCATAGGTATACCTCAACTATGAGAGACAAAATGAGGAAAAAAAATCCAGAAAATCACATTGTCTGATTTTTAAAGAATTTATTTGCAAATTATGGTGGAAAATAAGTATTGGTATCTGTCCTTCCTGTCCTGGATACCAAACCTTGCATCACTTCCTCATCACATGTTCATTGAAGTCTGCCCTAATCAGCACTCTCTCACCTCTGGAGATACTCTGCATCACTTCATCTAACTCCTACCTTTGAGACACGCCCACTGACAACATGAGACACCTTCAGTTTCTGGTACGGTGTCACAGAGTCAGGTTCAGTTGCGGTGTCACAGAGTCAGGTTCAGTTGCGGTGTCACAGAGTCAGGTTCAGGTGCGGTGTCACAGAGTCAGGTTCAGGCGCGGTGTCACAGAGTCAGGTGCGGTGTCACAGAGTCAGGTTCAGGTGCGGTGTCACAGAGTCAGGTGCTGTGCCACAGAGTCAGGTTCAGGCGCGGTGTCACAGAGTCAGGTTCAGGCGCGGTGCCACAGAGTCAGGTTCAGGCGCGGTGTCACAGAGTCAGGTTCAGCTGCGGTGTCACAGAGTCAGGTTCAGGTGCCGTGTCACAGAGTCAGGTTCAGGCGCGGTGTCACAGAGACAGGTGCGGTGTCACAGAGACAGGTGCCGGTGTCACAGAGTCAGGTGCTGTGGCACAGAGTCAGGTTCAGGCGCGGTGTCACAGAGTCAGGTTCAGGTTCGGTGTCACAGAGTCAGGTTCAGGCGCGGTGTCACAGAGTCAGGTTCAGGCGCGGTGCCACAGAGTCAGGTTCAGGTGCGGTGTCACAGAGTCAGGTTCAGATGCGGTGTCACAGAGTCAGGTGTGGTGTCACAGAGTCAGGTGCGGTGCCACAGAGTCAGGTTCAGGCGCGGTGTCACAGAGTCAGGTGTGGTGTCACAGAGTCAGGTGTGGTGTCACAGAGTCAGGTGCGGTGCCACAGAGTCAGGTTCAGGTGCGGTGTCACAGAGTCAGGTGCTGTGCCACAGAGTCAGGTTCAGGCGCGGTGTCACAGAGTCAGGTGTGGTGTCACAGAGTCAGGTGCTGTGCCACAGAGTCAGGTTCAGGTTCGGTGTCACAGAGTGAGGTTCAGGCGCGGTGCCACAGAGTCAGGTTCAGGCGCGGTGTCACAGAGTCAGGTTCAGGTGCCGTGTCACAGAGTCAGGTGCGGTGTCACAGAGTCAGGTGCGGTGTCACAGAGTCAGGTTCAGGCGCGGTGTCACAGAGTCAGGTGCTGTGCCACAGAGTCAGGTTCAGGCGCGGTGTCACAGAGTCAGGTTCAGATGCGGTGTCACAGAGTCAGGTGTGGTGTCACAGAGTCAGGTGCGGTGCCACAGAGTCAGGTTCAGGCGCGGTGTCACAGAGTCAGGTGCTGTGCCACAGAGTCAGGTTCAGGCGCGGTGTCACAGAGACAGGTGCGGTGTCACAGAGTCAGGTTCAGGTGCGGTGTCACAGAGACAGGTGCGGTGTCACAGAGTCAGGTGCGGTGTCACAGAGTCAGGTTCAGGTGCGGTGTCACAGAGTCAGGTTCAGGTGCGGTGTCACAGAGTCAGGTGCGGTGTCACAGAGACAGGTGCGGTGTCACAGAGTCAGGTTCAGGTGCCGTGTCACAGAGTCAGGTTCAGGCGCGGTGTCACAGAGACAGGTGCGGTGTCACAGAGACAGGTGCCGAGAGTCAGTTGCGGTGTCACAGAGTCAGGTTCAGGCGCGGTGTCACAGAGTCAGGTGCTGTGCCACAGAGTCAGGGTCAGGCGCGGTGTCACAGAGACAGGTGCGGTGTCACAGAGTCAGGTTCAGGCGCGGTGTCACAGAGTCAGGTGTGGTGTCACAGAGTCAGGTGCGGTGCCACAGAGTCAGGTTCAGGTGCGGTGTCACAGAGTCAGGTGCTGTGCCACAGAGTCAGGTTCAGGCGCGGTGTCACAGAGACAGGTGCGGTGTCACAGAGTCAGGTGCCGTGTCACAGAGTCAGGTTCAGGTTCCGTGTCACAGAGTGAGGTTCAGGCGCGGTGCCACAGAGTCAGGTTCAGGCGCGGTGTCACAGAGTCAGTTGCGGTGTCACAGAGTCAGGTTCAGGTGCCGTGTCACAGAGTCAGGTTCAGGTGCCGTGTCACAGAGTCAGGTGCGGTGTCACAGAGTCAGGTGCGGTGTCACAGAGTCAGGTGCGGTGTCACAGAGTCAGGTTCAGGTGCGGTGTCACAGAGTCAGGTGTGGTGTCACAGAGTCAGGTGCGGTGCCACAGAGTCAGGTTCAGGCGCGGTGCCACAGAGTCAGGTTCAGGCGCGGTGTCACAGAGTCAGGTTCAGGTGCGGTGTCACAGAGTCAGGTTCAGCTGCTGTGTCACAGAGTCAGGTGCTGTGCCACAGAGTCAGGTTCAGGTTCGGTGTGACAGAGTCAGGTGCGGGTCACAGGGTCAGGTTCAGGTGCCGTGTCACAGAGTCAGGTTCAGGCGCGGTGTCACAGAGACAGGTGCGGTGTCACAGAGTCAGGTGCGGTGTCACAGTGTCAGGTGCCGTGTCACAGAGTCAGGTTCAGGTGCCGTGTCACAGAGTCAGGTTCAGGTGCCGTGTCACAGAGTCAGGTTCAGGCGCGGTGTCACAGAGTCAGGTTCAGCTGCGGTGTCACAGAGTCAGGTGCTGTGCCACAGAGTCAGGTTCAGGTTCGGTGTCACAGAGTGAGGTTCAGGCGCGGTGCCACAGAGTCAGGTTCAGGCGCGGTGTCACAGAGTCAGGTGCGGTGTCACAGAGTCAGGTGCGGTGTCACAGAGTCAGGTTCAGGTGCGGTGTCACAGAGTCAGGTTCAGCTGCGGTGTCACAGAGTCAGGTGCTGTGCCACAGAGTCAGGTTCAGGTTCGGTGTCACAGAGTCAGGTTCAGGCGCGGTGTCACAGAGTCAGGTGCGGTGTCACAGAGTCAGGTTCAGGTACCGTGTCACAGAGTCAGGTTCAGGTGCGGTGTCACAGAGTCAGTTGTGGTGTCACAGAGTCAGGTTCAGGTGCGGTGGCACAGAGTCAGGTGCGGTGTCACAGAGTCAGGTGCTGTGTCACAGAGTCAGTTGCGGTGTCACAGAGTCAGTTGCGGTGTCACAGAGTCAGGGGCGGTGCCACAGTGTCAGGTTCAGGCGCGGTGTCACAGAGTCAGGTTCAGGCGCGGTGTCACAGAGTCAGTTGTGGTGTCACAGAGTCAGGTTCAGGTGCGGTGTCACAGAGTCAGGTTCAGGGGCGGTGTCACAGAGTCAGGTGTGGTGTCACAGAGTCAGGTGCGGTGCCACAGAGTCAGGTTCAGGTGCGGTGTCACAGAGTCAGGTTCAGGTTCGGTGTCACAGAGTGAGGTTCAGGCGCGGTGCCACAGAGTCAGGTTCAGGCGCGGTGTCACAGAGTCAGTTGCGGTGTCACAGAGTCAGGTTCAGGTGCCGTGTCACAGAGTCAGGTTCAGGTGCCGTGTCACAGAGTCAGGTGTGGTGTCACAGGGTCAGGTGCTGTGCCACAGAGTCAGGTTCAGGCGCGGTGTCACAGAGTCAGGTTCAGGTTCGGTGTCACAGAGTGAGGTTCAGGCGCGGTGCCACAGAGTCAGGTTCAGGCGCGGTGTCACAGAGTCAGTTGCGGTGTCACAGAGTCAGGTTCAGGTGCGGTGTCACAGAGACAGGTGCGGTGTCACAGAGTCAGGTGCGGTGTCACAGAGTCAGGTTCAGGTGCCGTGTCACAGAGTCAGGTTCAGGTGCCATGTCACAGAGTCAGGTTCAGGCGCGGTGTCACAGGGACAGGTGCGGTGTCACAGAGTCAGGTTCAGGTGCGGTGTCACAGAGACAGGTGCGGTGTCACAGAGTCAGTTGCGGTGTCACAGAGTCAGGTTCAGGTGCGGTGTCACAGAGTCAGGTTCAGGTGCGGTGTCACATACAGGTGCGGTGTCACAGAGACAGGTTCAGGCGCGGTGTCACAGAGACAGGTGCGGAGTCACAGAGTCAGGTTCAGGTGCCGTGTCACAGGGTCAGGTGCTGTGTCACAGAGTCAGGTTCAGGCGCGGTGTCACAGAGTCAGGTTCAGGTTCGGTGTCACAGAGTGAGGTTCAGGCGCGGTGTCACAGAGTCAGTTGCGGTGTCACAGAGTCAGGTTCAGGTGCCGTGTCACAGAGTCAGGTTCAGGCGCGGTGTCACAGAGACAGGTGCGGTGTCACAGAGTCAGGTTCAGGTGCCGTGTCACAGAGTCAGGTTCAGGCGCGGTGTCACAGAGACAGGTGCGGTGTCACAGAGACAGGTGCGGTGTCACAGAGTCAGGTTCAGGTGCGGTGTCACAGAGTCAGGTTCAGTTGCGGTGTCACAGAGTCAGGTGCTGTGCCACAGAGTCAGGTTCAGGCGCGGTGTCACAGAGTCAGTTGCGGTGTCACAGAGTCAGGTTCAGGTGCCGTGTCACAGAGTCAGGTTCAGGTGCCGTGTCACAGAGTCAGGTTCAGGCGCGGTGTCACAGAGACAGGTGCGGTGTCACAGAGTCAGGTTCAGGTGCGGTGTCACAGAGACAGGTGCTATGCCACAGAGTCAGGTTCAGGCGCGGTGTCACAGAGTCAGGTTCAGGCGCGGTGCCACAGAGTCAGGTTCAGGCGCGGTGTCACAGAGTCAGGTGCTGTGTCACAGAGTCAGGTGCTGTGTCACAGAGTCAGTTGCGGTGTCACAGAGACAGGTGCGGTGTCACAGAGTCAGGTGCGGTGTCACAGAGTCAGGTTCAGGTACCGTGTCACAGAGTCAGGTTCAGCTGCTGTGCCACAGAGTCAGGTTCAGCTGCGGTGTCACAGAGTCAGGTTCAGGTGCAGTGTCACAGAGTCAGGTTCAGGTGCCATGTCACAGAGTCAGGTTCAGGCGCGGTGTCACAGAGTCAGGTTCAGGTGCGGTGTCACAGAGTCAGGTTCAGCTGCGGTGTCACAGAGTCAGGTGCTGTGCCACAGAGTCAGGTTCAGGCGCGGGTCACAGAGTCAGGTTCAGGCGCGGTGTCACAGAGTCAGGTTCAGGCGCGGTGTCACAGAGTCAGGTTCAGGTGCCGTGTCACAGAGTCAGGTTCAGGTGCCGTGTCACAGAGTCAGGTGCGGTGTCACAGAGTCAGGTGCGGTGTCACAGAGTCAGGTGCTGTGTCACAGAGTCAGGTTCAGGTGCCGTGTCACAGAGTCAGGTTCAGGCGCGGTGTCACAGAGTCAGGTGCGGTGTCACAGAGTCAGGTGCGGTGTCACAGAGTCAGGTGCTGTGTCACAGAGTCAGTTGCGGTGTCACAGAGTCAGTTGCGGTGTCACAGTGTCAGGTGCCGTGTCACAGAGACAGGTGCCGTGTCACAGAGACAGGTGCCGTGTCACAGAGTCAGGTGCGGTGTCACAGAGTCAGGTGCGGTGTCACAGTGTCAGGTGCCGTGTCACAGAGTCAGGTTCAGGTGCGGTGTCACAGAGTCAGGTTCAGGCGCGGTGTCACAGAGACAGGTGCGGTGTCACAGAGTCAGGTGCGGTGTCACAGAGTCAGTTGCGGTGTCACAGAGTCAGGTGCGGTGTCACAGAGACAGGTGCGGTGTCACAGAGTCAGGTTCAGGTGCCGTGTCACAGAGTCAGGTTCAGGTGCTGTGGCACTGAGTCAGGTTCAGGTGCGGTGTCACAGAGTCAGGTTCAGGTGCGGTGTCACAGAGTCAGGTGCTGTGTCACAGAGTCAGGTTCAGGTGCCGTGTCACAGAGTCAGGTTCAGGTGCCGTGTCACAGAGTCAGGTTCAGGCGCGGTGTCACAGAGACAGGTGCGGTGTCACAGAGTCAGGTTCAGGTGCCGTGTCACAGAGTCAGGTTCAGGCGCGGTGTCACAGAGTCAGTTGCAGTGTCACAGAGTCAGGTTCAGGTGCCGTGTCACAGAGTCAGGTGCGGTGTCACAGAGTCAGGTGCTGTGTCACAGAGTCAGTTGCGGTGTCACAGAGTCAGTTGCGGTGTCACAGAGTCAGGTTCAGGTGTGGTGTCACAGAGTCAGGTGCTGTGTCACAGAGTCAGTTGCGGTGTCACAGAGTCAGTTGCGGTGTCACAGAGTCAGGTTCAGGTGCCGTGTCACAGAGTCAGGTTCAGGTGCGGTGTCACAGAGTCAGGTGCTGTGCCACAGAGTCAGGTTCAGGCGCGGTGTCACAGAGTCAGGTTCAGGCGCGGTGTCACAGAGTCAGTTGCGGTGTCACAGAGTCAGGTTCAGGTGCGGTGTCACAGAGTCAGGTTCAGCTGCTGTGCCACAGAGTCAGGTTCAGGTGCGGTGTCACAGAGTCAGGTTCAGGTGCGGTGTCACAGAGTCAGGTGCGGTGTCACAGAGTCAGGTGCGGTGTCACAGAGTCAGGTGCGGTGTCACAGAGTCAGGTGCGGTGTCACAGTGTCAGGTGCCGTGTCACAGAGTCAGTTGCGGTGTCACAGAGACAGGTGCGGTGTCACAGAGACAGGTGCGGTGTCACAGAGTCAGGGTCAGGCGCGGTGTCACAGAGTCAGGTGCGGTGTCACAGAGTCAGTTGCGGTGTCACAGAGTCAGGTTCAGGTGCCGTGTCACAGAGTCAGGTTCAGGTGCCGTGCCACAGAGTCAGGTGCAGGTGCGGTGTCACAGAGTCAGGTTCAGGTGCGGTGTCACAGAGTCAGGTGCGGTGTCACAGAGTCAGGTGCGGTGTCACAGAGTCAGGTGCCGTGTCACAGAGTCAGGTGCGGTGTCACAGAGTCAGGTTCGGTGTCACAGAGTGAGGTTCAGGCGCGGTGCCACAGAGTCAGGTTCAGGCGCGGTGTCACAGAGTCAGTTGCGGTGTCACAGAGTCAGGTTCAGGCGCGGTGTCACGGAGACAGGTGCGGTGTCACAGTGTCAGGTTCAGGTGCGGTGTCACAGAGTCAGGGCGGTGTCACAGAGTCAGGTGCGGTGTCACAGAGACAGGTGCGGTGTCACAGAGTCAGGTGCGGTGTCACAGAGTCAGGTTCAGGTGCCGTGTCACAGAGTCAGGTTCAGGCGCGGTGTCACAGAGACAGGTGCGGTGTCACAGAGTCAGGTTCAGGCGCGGTGTCACAGAGTCAGTTGCGGTGTCACAGGGTCAGGTGCGGTGTCACAGAGACAGGTGCGGTGTCACAGAGTCAGGTTCAGGTGCGGTGTCACAGAGTCAGGTTCAGGTGCGGTGTCACAGAGACAGGTGCGGTGTCACAGAGTCAGGTGCGGTGTCACAGAGTCAGGTTCAGGTGCGGTGTCACAGAGACAGGTTCAGGTGCGGTGTCACAGAGACAGGTGCGGTGTCACAGAGTCAGGTTCAGGTGCGGTGTCACAGAGTCAGGTTCAGGTGCCGTGTCACAGAGTCAGGTTCAGGTGCGGTGTCACAGAGTCAGGTTCAGGCGCGGTGTCACAGAGACAGGTGCGGTGTCACAGAGTCAGGTGCTGTGTCACAGAGTCAGTTGCGGTGTCACAGAGTCAGGTTCAGGTGTGGTGTCACAGAGTCAGGTGCTGTGTCACAGAGTCAGTTGCGGTGTCACAGAGTCAGTTGCGGTGTCACAGTGTCAGGTGCCGTGTCACAGAGTCAGGTTCAGGTGCCGTGTCACAGAGTCAGGTTCAGGTGCCGTGTCACAGAGTCAGGTTCAGGCGCGGTGTCACAGAGACAGGTGCGGTGTCACAGAGTCAGGTTCAGGCGCGGTGTCACAGAGTCAGGTTCAGGCGCGGTGTCACGGAGACAGGTGCGGTGTCACAGAGTCAGGTTCAGG
>SSNP01000253.1:337763-379143 GCA_006937955.1 Pachypanchax playfairii | reverse complement strand
AGGTGCGGTGTCACAGAGTCAGGTGCCGTGTCACAGAGTCAGGTTCAGGTGCCGTGTCACAGAGTCAGGTTCAGGCGCGGTGTCACAGAGACAGGTGCGGTGTCACAGAGACAGGTGCCGTGTCACAGAGTCAGGTGCGGTGTCACAGAGTCAGGTGCGGTGTCACAGAGTCAGGTGCGGTGTCACAGAGTCAGGTGCTGTGTCACAGAGTCAGTTGCGGTGTCACAGAGTCAGTTGCGGTGTCACAGAGTCAGGTTCAGGGGCGGTGTCACAGGGTCAGGTGCGGTGTCACAGAGACAGGTGCGGTGTCACAGAGTCAGGTTCAGGTGCCGTGTCACAGAGACAGGTGCGGTGTCACAGAGTCAGGTGCGGTGTCACAGAGTCAGGTTCAGGTGCGGTGTCACAGAGTCAGGTTCAGGTGCGGTGTCACAGAGTCAGGTTCAGGTTCGGTGTCACAGAGTGAGGTTCAGGCGCGGTGCCACAGAGTCAGGTTCAGGCGCGGTGGCACAGAGTCAGGTTCAGGTGCGGTGTCACAGAGTCAGGTTCAGGTGCGGTGTCACAGAGTCAGTTGCAGTGTCACAGAGTCAGGTTCAGGTGCCGTGTCACAGAGTCAGGTTCAGGTGCGGTGTCACAGAGTCAGGTGCTGTGCCACAGAGTCAGGTTCAGGCGCGGTGTCACAGAGTCAGGTTCAGGTTCGGTGTCACAGAGTGAGGTTCAGGCGCGGTGTCACAGAGACAGGTGCGGTGTCACAGAGTCAGGTGCTGTGTCACAGAGTCAGGTGCTGTGTCACAGAGTCAGGTGCGGTGTCACAGAGTCAGGTGCGGTGTCACAGTGTCAGGTGCCGTGTCACAGAGACAGGTGCCGTGTCACAGAGTCAGGTTCAGGTGCCGTGTCACAGAGTCAGGTTCAGGCGCGGTGTCACAGAGACAGGTGCGGTGTCACAGAGTCAGGTTCAGGCGCGGTGCCACAGAGTCAGGTTCAGGTGCGGTGTCACAGAGTCAGGTTCAGGCGCGGTGTCACAGAGTCAGGTTCAGGTGCCGTGTCACAGAGTCAGGTTCAGGCGCGGTGTCACAGAGTCAGGTGCGGTGTCACAGAGTCAGGTGCGGTGTCACAGAGTCAGGTTCAGGCGCGGTGTCACAGTGTCAGGTGCTGTGTCACAGAGTCAGGTTCAGGTGCCGTGTCACAGAGTCAGGTTCAGGCGCGGTGTCACAGAGTCAGTTGCAGTGTCACAGAGTCAGGTGCTGTGCCACAGAGTCAGGTTCAGGCGCGGTGTCACAGAGTCAGGTTCAGGTTCGGTGTCACAGAGTGAGGTTCAGGCGCGGTGCCACAGAGTCAGGTTCAGGTGCGGTGTCACAGAGTCAGGTGCGGTGTCACAGAGTCAGGTGCGGTGTCACAGAGTCAGGTTCAGGTGCGGTGTCACAGAGTCAGGTTCAGGCGCGGTGTCACAGAGTCAGGTTCAGGCGCGGTGTCACAGAGTCAGGTTCAGGCGCGGTGTCACAGAGTCAGGTTCAGCTGCTGTGCCACAGAGTCAGGTTCAGGTGCGGTGTCACAGAGTCAGGTTCAGGTGCGGTGTCACAGAGTCAGGTTCAGCTGCGGTGTCACAGAGTCAGGTGCGGTGTCACAGAGTCAGGTGCGGTGTCACAGAGTCAGGTGCGGTGTCACAGTGTCAGGTGCCGTGTCACAGAGTCAGGTTCAGGTGCCGTGTCACAGAGTCAGGTTCAGGTGCAGTGTCACAGAGACAGGTGCGGTGTCACAGAGTCAGGTTCAGGTGCCGTGTCACAGAGTCAGGTTCAGGTGCCGTGTCACAGAGTCAGGTGCAGGCGCGGTGTCACAGAGACAGGTGCGGTGTCCCAGAGTCAGGTTCAGGTGCCGTGTCACAGAGTCAGGTTCAGGTGCGGTGTCACAGAGTCAGGTTCAGGTGCGGTGTCACAGAGTCAGGTTCAGGTGCGGTGGCACAGAGTCAGGTGCGGTGTCACAGAGTCGGGTGCGGTGTCACAGAGTCAGGTTCAGGCGCGGTGTCACAGAGACAGGTGCGGTGTCACAGAGTCAGGTGCTGTGTCACAGAGTCAGTTGCGGTGTCACAGTGTCAGGTGCCGTGTCACAGAGTCAGGTTCAGGTGCCGTGTCACAGAGTCAGGTTCAGGTGCGGTGTCACAGAGACAGGTGCGGTGTCACAGAGTCAGGTGCGGTGTCACAGTGTCAGGTGCCGTGTCACAGAGACAGGTGCCGTGTCACAGAGTCAGGTGCGGTGTCACAGAGTCAGGTGCGGTGTCACAGTGTCAGGTGCCGTGTCACAGAGTCAGGTTCAGGTGCCGTGTCACAGAGTCAGGTTCAGGTGCCGTGTCACAGAGTCAGGTTCAGGCGCGGTGTCACAGAGTCAGTTGCGGTGTCACAGAGTCAGGTTCAGGTGTGGTGTCACAGAGTCAGGTGCTGTGTCACAGAGTCAGGTGCTGTGTCACAGAGTCAGTTGCGGTGTCACAGAGACAGGTGCGGTGTCACAGAGTCAGGTTCAGGTGCGGTGACACAGAGTCAGGTTCAGGCGCGGTGTCACAGAGACAGGTGCGGTGTCACAGAGACAGGTGCCGTGTCACAGAGTCAGGTGCGGTGTCACAGAGTCAGGTGCGGTGTCACAGTGTCAGGTGCCGTGTCACAGAGTCAGGTTCAGGTGCCGTGTCACAGAGTCAGGTTCAGGTGCCATGTCACAGAGTCAGGTTCAGGCGCGGTGTCACAGAGACAGGGCGGTGTCACAGAGTCAGGTGCGGTGTCACAGAGTCAGGTGCGGTGTCACAGAGACAGGTGCGGTGTCACAGAGTCAGGTTCAGGTGCCGTGTCACAGAGTCAGGTTCAGGCGCGGTGTCACAGAGACAGGTGCGGTGTCACAGGTCAGGTGCGGTGTCACAGAGTCAGGTTCAGGTACCGTGTCACAGAGACAGGTGCGGTGTCACAGAGTCAGGTTCAGGTGCGGTGTCACAGGGTCAGGTTCAGGCGCGGTGTCACAGGTCAGGTTCAGTCGCGGTGTCACAGAGTCAGGTTCAGCTGCTGTGCCACAGAGTCAGGTTCAGGTGCGGTGTCACAGAGTCAGGTTCAGGTGCGGTGTCACAGAGTCAGGTTCAGCTGCGGTGTCACAGAGTCAGGTGCTGTGTCACAGAGTCAGGTGCGGTGTCACAGAGTCAGGTGCGGTGTCACAGAGACAGGTGCGGTGTCACAGAGACAGGTGCGGTGTCACAGAGTCAGGTTCAGGTGCGGTGTCACAGAGTCAGGTTCAGGTGCGGTGTCACAGAGTCAGGTGCGGTGTCACAGAGTCAGGTGCTGTGTCACAGAGTCAGGTGCGGTGTCACAGAGTCAGGTTCAGGTGCCGTGTCACAGAGTCAGGTTCAGGCGCGGTGTCACAGAGTCAGGTGCTGTGCCACAGAGTCAGGTTCAGGCGCGGTGTCACAGAGTCAGGTTCAGGTGCGGTGTCACAGAGTCAGGTTCAGGTGCGGTGTCACAGAGTCAGGTGCTGTGTCACAGAGTCAGTTGCGGTGTCACAGAGTCAGTGCGGTGTCACAGAGTCAGGTTCAGGCGCGGTGTCACAGAGTCAGGTTCAGGCGCGGTGCCACAGAGTCAGGTTCAGGCGCGGTGTCACAGAGTCAGGTTCAGGCGCGGTGTCACGGAGACAGGTGCGGTGTCACAGAGTCAGGTTCAGGTGCCGTGTCACAGAGTCAGGTGCGGTGTCACAGAGTCAGGTGCGGTGTCACAGAGACAGGTGCGGTGTCACAGAGTCAGGTTCAGGTGCGGTGTCACAGGGACAGGTGCGGTGTCACAGAGTCAGGTGCGGTGTCACAGAGTCAGGTTCAGGCGCGGTGTCACAGAGTCAGGTGCTGTGCCACAGAGTCAGGTTCAGGCGCGGTGTCACAGAGTCAGGTTCAGCTGCTGTGCCACAGAGTCAGGTTCAGGTGCCGTGTCACAGAGTCAGGTGCGGTGTCACAGAGGCAGGTGCGGGTCACAGAGACAGGTGCGGTGTCACAGAGTCAGGTTCAGGTGCGGTGTCACAGAGACAGGGGCGGTGTCACAGAGTCAGGTGCGGTGTCACAGAGTCAGGTTCAGGTGCCGTGTCACAGAGTCAGGTTCAGGCGCGGTGTCACAGAGACAGGTGCAGTGTCACAGAGTCAGGTTCAGGTGCGGTGTCACAGAGTCAGGTACAGGTGCGGTGTCACAGAGTCAGGTTCAGGTGCCGTGTCACAGAGTCAGGTTCAGGCGCGGTGTCACGGAGACAGGTGCGGTGTCACAGAGTCAGGTTCAGGTGCGGTGTCACAGAGTCAGGTTCAGGCGCGGTGTCACAGAGTCAGGTGCGGTGTCACAGAGTCAGGTTCAGGTACCGTGTCACAGAGTCAGGTTCAGGCGCGGTGTCACAGAGACAGGTGCGGTGTCACAGAGTCAGGTGCGGTGTCACAGTGTCAGGTGCCGTGTCACAGAGTCAGGTTCAGGTGCCGTGTCACAGAGTCAGGTTCAGGCGCGGTGTCACAGAGACAGGTGCGGTGTCACAGAGTCAGGTTCAGGTACCGTGTCACAGAGTCAGGTTCAGGCGCGGTGTCACAGAGACAGGTGCGGTGTCACAGAGTCAGGTTCAGGTGCGGTGTCACAGAGACAGGTGCGGTGTCACAGAGTCAGGTGCGGTGTCACAGAGTCAGGTTCAGGTGCGGTGTCACAGAGTCAGGTTCAGGCGCGGTGTCACAGAGACAGGTGCGGTGTCGCAGAGTCAGGTTCAGGTGCCGTGTCACAGAGTCAGGTTCAGGTGCCGTGTCACAGGGTCAGGTTCAGGTGCCGTGTCGCAGAGTCAGGTTCAGGGGCGGTGTCACAGAGGCAGGTGCGGTGGCACAGAGACAGGTGCGGTGTCACAGAGTCAGGTGCGGTGTCACAGAGTCAGGTTCAGGTACCGTGTCACAGAGACAGGTGCGGTGTCACAGAGTCAGGTTCAGGTGCGGTGTCACAGAGACAGGTGCGGTGTCACAGAGTCAGTTGCGGTGTCACAGAGTCAGGTTCAGGTGCGGTGTCACAGAGTCAGGTTCAGGTGCCATGTCACAGAGTCAGGTTCAGGCGCGGTGTCACAGAGCCAGGTGCGGTGTCACAGAGTCAGGTTCAGGTGCGGTGTCACAGAGTCAGGTGCGGTGTCACAGAGTCAGGTGCGGTGTCACAGAGACAGGTGCGGTGTCACAGAGTCAGGTTCAGGTGCCGTGTCACAGAGTCAGGTTCAGGCGCGGTGTCACGGAGACAGGTGCGGTGTCACAGAGTCAGGTTCAGGTGCGGTGTCACAGAGTCAGGTGCGGTGTCACAGTGTCAGGTGCCGTGTCACAGAGTCAGGTTCAGGTGCCGTGTCACAGAGTCAGGTTCAGGTGCCGTGTCACAGAGTCAGGTTCAGGCGCGGTGTCACGGAGACAGGTGCGGTGTCACAGAGTCAGGTTCAGGGGCGGTGTCACAGAGTCAGGTGCGGTGTCACAGAGTCAGGCGCGGTGTCACAGAGTCAGGTGCGGTGTCACAGAGTCAGGTTCAGGTGCGGTGTCACAGAGACAGGTGCGGTGTCACAGAGTCAGGTTCAGGTGCGGTGTCACAGAGTCAGGTTCAGGTGCTGTGCCACAGAGTCAGGTTCAGGCGCGGTGTCACAGAGTCAGGTTCAGGTTCGGTGTCACAGAGTGAGGTTCAGGCGCGGTGCCACAGAGTCAGGTTCAGGCGCGGTGTCACAGAGTCAGTTGCGGTGTCACAGAGTCAGGTGCGGTGTCACAGAGTCAGGTTCAGGTGTGGTGTCACAGAGTCAGGTGCTGTGTCACAGAGTCAGTTGCGGTGTCACAGAGTCAGTTGCGGTGTCACAGAGTCAGGTTCAGGTGCCGTGTCACAGAGTCAGGTTCAGGTGCCGTGTCACAGAGTCAGGTTCAGGCGCGGTGTCACAGAGACAGGTGCGGTGTCACAGAGTCAGGTGCGGTGTCACAGAGTCAGGTTCAGGTGCGGTGTCACAGAGACAGGTGCGGTGTCACAGAGTCAGGTGCGGTGTCACAGAGTCAGGTGCTGTGTCACAGAGTCAGTTGCGGTGTCACAGAGTCAGTTGCGGTGTCACAGAGTCAGGTTCAGGTACCGTGTCACAGAGTCAGGTTCAGGCGCGGTGTCACAGAGACAGGTGCGGTGTCACAGAGTCAGGTGCGGTGTCACAGAGTCAGGTGCGGTGTCACAGAGTCAGGTGCGGTGTCACAGTGTCAGGTGCCGTGTCACAGAGTCAGGTTCAGGTGCCGTGTCACAGAGTCAGGTTCAGGTGCCGTGTCACAGAGTCAGGTTCAGGCGCGGTGTCACGGAGACAGGTGCGGTGTCACAGAGTCAGGTTCAGGTGCCGTGTCACAGAGTCAGGTGCGGTGTCACAGAGTCAGGTGCGGTGTCACAGAGTCAGGTTCAGGTACCGTGTCACAGAGACAGGTGCGGTGTCACAGAGTCAGGTTCAGGTGCGGTGTCACAGAGACAGGTGCGGTGTCACAGAGTCAGGTGCGGTGTCACAGAGTCAGGTTCAGGTGCGGTGTCACAGAGTCAGGTTCAGGTGCGGTGTCACAGAGTCAGGTTCAGGCGCGGTGTCACAGAGACAGGTGCGGTGTCACAGAGTCAGGTTCAGGTGCGGGTTCACAGAGTCAGGTTCAGGCGCGGTGTCACAGAGTCAGGTGCGGTGTCACAGAGTCAGGTGCGGTGTCACAGAGTCAGGTGCTGTGTCACAGAGTCAGTTGCGGTGTCACAGAGTCAGGTTCAGGTGCCGTGTCACAGAGTCAGGTTCAGGTGCCATGTCACAGAGTCAGGTTCAGGCGCGGTGTCACAGAGACAGGTGCGGTGTCACAGAGTCAGGTGCGGTGTCACAGAGTCAGGTTCAGGTACCGTGTCACAGAGTCAGGTTCAGGCGCGGTGTCACAGAGACAGGTGCGGTGTCACAGAGTCAGGTGCGGTGTCACAGGGTCAGTTGCGGTGTCACAGAGTCAGTTGCGGTGTCACAGAGTCAGGTTCAGGTGCCGTGTCACAGAGTCAGGTTCAGGTGCCATGTCACAGAGTCAGGTTCAGGTGCGGTGTCACAGAGTCAGGTGCGGTGTCACAGAGTCAGGTGCGGTGTCACAGAGTCAGGTGCTGTGTCACAGAGTCAGTTGCGGTGTCACAGAGTCAGTTGCGGTGTCACAGAGTCAGGTTCAGGTGCGGTGTCACAGAGTCAGTTGCGGTGTCACAGAGTCAGGTTCAGGTGCCGTGTCACAGAGTCAGGTTCAGGTGCCATGTCACAGAGTCAGGTTCAGGCGCGGTGTCACAGAGTCAGGTTCAGGTACCGTGTCACAGAGACAGGTGCGGTGTCACAGAGTCAGGTTCAGGTGCGGTGTCACAGAGACAGGTGCGGTGGCACAGAGTCAGGTTCAGGTGCCGTGTCACAGAGTCAGGTGCGGTGTCACAGAGTCAGTTGCGGTGTCACAGAGTCAGGTTCAGGTGTGGTGTCACAGAGTCAGGTGCTGTGTCACAGAGTCAGTTGCGGTGTCACAGAGTCAGTTGCGGTGTCACAGAGTCAGGTTCAGGTGCCGTGTCACAGAGTCAGGTTCAGGTGCGGTGTCACAGAGTCAGGTTCAGGTGCGGTGTCACAGAGACAGGTGCGGTGTCACAGAGTCAGGTGCGGTGTCACAGAGTCAGGTTCAGGTGCGGTGTCACAGAGTCAGGTTCAGGCGCGGTGTCACAGAGTCAGTTGCGGTGTCACAGAGTCAGGTTCAGGTGCCGTGTCACAGAGTCAGGTTCAGGTGCCATGTCACAGAGTCAGGTTCAGGCGCGGTGTCACAGAGACAGGTGCGGTGTCACAGAGTCAGGTGCGGTGTCACAGAGTCAGGTTCAGGTACCGTGTCACAGAGACAGGTGCGGTGTCACAGAGTCAGGTTCAGGTGCGGTGTCACAGAGTCAGGTGCGGTGTCACAGAGTCAGGTGCGGTGTCACAGAGTCAGGTGCGGTGTCACAGAGTCAGGTGCGGTGTCACAGTGTCAGGTGCCGTGTCACAGAGTCAGGTTCAGGTGCCATGTCACAGAGTCAGGTTCAGGCGCGGTGTCACAGAGACAGGTGCGGTGTCACAGAGTCAGGTGCGGTGTCACAGAGTCAGGTTCAGGTACCGTGTCACAGAGACAGGTGCGGTGTCACAGAGTCAGGTGCGGTGTCACAGAGACAGGTGCGGTGTCACAGAGACAGGTGCGGTGTCACAGAGTCAGGTTCAGGCGCGGTGTCACAGAGACAGGTGCGGTGTCACAGAGTCAGGTGCGGTGTCACAGAGTCAGGTTCAGGTGCGGTGTCACAGAGTCAGGTTCAGGCGCGGTGTCACAGAGACAGGTGCGGTGTCACAGAGTCAGGTGCTGTGTCACAGAGTCAGTTGCGGTGTCACAGAGTCAGTTGCGGTGTCACAGAGTCAGGTTCAGGTGCCGTGTCACAGAGTCAGGTTCAGGTGCCATGTCACAGAGTCAGGTTCAGGCGCGGTGTCACAGAGACAGGTGCGGTGTCACAGAGTCAGGTGCGGTGTCACAGAGTCAGGTGCGGTGTCACAGTGTCAGGTGCCGTGTCACAGAGTCAGGTTCAGGTACCGTGTCACAGAGACAGGTGCGGTGTCACAGAGTCAGGTTCAGGTGCGGTGTCACAGAGTCAGTTGCGGTGTCACAGAGTCAGGTTCAGGTGTGGTGTCACAGAGTCAGGTGCTGTGTCACAGAGTCAGGTGCGGTGTCACAGAGTCAGTTGCGGTGTCACAGTGTCAGGTGCCGTGTCACAGAGTCAGGTTCAGGTGCCGTGTCACAGAGTCAGGTTCAGGGGCGGTGTCTCAGAGACAGGTGCGGTGTCACAGATTCAGGTGCGGTGTCACAGAGTCAGGTGCGGTGTCACAGAGTCAGGTGCGGTGTCACAGTGTCAGGTGCCGTGTCACAGAGTCAGGTTCAGGTGCCGTGTCACAGAGTCAGGTTCAGGTGCCGTGTCACAGAGTCAGGTTCAGGCGCGGTGTCACAGAGTCAGGTGCGGTGTCACAGAGTCAGGTTCAGGTGCCGTGTCACAGAGTCAGGTGCGGTGTCACAGAGTCAGGTGCGGTGTCACAGAGTCAGGTTCAGGTGCGGTGTCACAGAGTCAGGTTCAGGTGCGGTGTCACAGAGTCAGGTGCGGTGTCACAGAGTCAGGTGCGGTGTCACAGAGTCAGGTTCAGGTGCCGTGTCACAGAGTCAGGTTCAGGTGCGGTGTCACAGAGTCAGGTGCGGTGTCACAGAGTCAGGTGCGGTGTCACAGAGTCAGGTGCGGTGTCACAGAGTCAGGTGCGGTGTCACAGAGTCAGGTTCAGGTGCCGTGTCACAGAGTCAGGTTCAGGTGCCGTGTCACAGAGTCAGGTTCAGGCGCGGTGTCACAGAGACAGGTGCGGTGTCACAGAGTCAGGTTCAGGTGCGGTGTCACAGAGTCAGGTTCAGGTGCGGTGTCACAGAGTCAGGTGCGGTGTCACAGAGACAGGTGCGGTGTCACAGAGTCAGGTTCAGGCGCGGTGTCACAGAGTCAGTTGCGGTGTCACAGAGTCAGGTTCAGGTGCGGTGTCACAGAGTCAGGTTCAGGTGCGGTGTCACAGAGTCAGGTGCGGTGTCACAGAGTCAGGTGCGGTGTCACAGAGTCAGGTGCGGTGTCACAGAGTCAGGTTCAGGTGCCGTGTCACAGAGTCAGGTTCAGGCGCGGTGTCACAGAGACAGGTGCGGTGTCACAGAGTCAGGTGCGGTGTCACAGAGTCAGGTGCGGTGTCACAGAGTCAGGTGCGGTGTCACAGAGTCAGATTCAGGCGCGGTGTCACAGAGACAATATAGCCTGCGATGTGGATGAGGTGATGTGGCCCGATGCAGCTCAGCGACATGATGCCACACAGTGATTGTGGTGTGAATAAAGTAAATAAAAAACTTCACACCCTGATCATGTTTTCAAGAGTACTGTTGTGTGTTTAGACATTGGGGAACATGGAGAAAACGTTTGTGAAATGTGTTTTAGCATTTGAGAAAAACTGTAATCATTCTATGAGGACCTTGATGAAGGCCGCAGGCTGAAATGCGTTGGTCAGTAAAGTTGATCAAATAAGGAAATTCCTTTTTACAGTATAGGTGCTGCTGGAGTTTCTATATATTTCTGTTTCGTTTTCCCTCCGTGCACCTTAAATTCTTTATTTATCGACTAACAATCAAAAAGATGAAAGGACATTAACATCACTGTGACAACTGACATGACTGAAATCAAACTGCACATGACTCTATACTGAGATCAGCTCATTTGAGAACTTTAATGATATTTGAGGAAGAAAACTCAGTAACAGCTGATCACTCTGTTTCTTCTTCAGGTACATCCTCTGCTGCTCACAGAGAGGGCGGAGACTTGTGCTGTGTGGTTGCTAAGATACACTCTGCATGTGACCTCAACACCCACTGGCCCTGCCCACAAAGGTGAGGAAGACGAGACACAGGCAGAGACAGACAGACAGACAGACAGACAGACAGACAGACAGACAGACAGACAGGTTTTTAATGAAATTGTTGATGGATGGAGGTTTAATGGACAGATGATGGACATGGACTCTGAGAACGGTAAGAAGACAACTTGTCCCCCTCTGTGTTCAGGCTGACCAGCTTGATGTTTAATCTTTACATCATGTCACATTAATAATCTTATAATCTGAGAGAGATCGGAGGCCAGTTACCATGGCAACAAGGCAGAAAGAAGATGTTGTCAGGAGTTACTGTGAACAGGTGAACATCACCTGTTAGGGCCAGAGGTCACAGTAGACTCTAGAGAGCAGGTTATAATTTCCTTGTTGTTCAGAGATCGGTTGTTGGTAAAGTATTTAGTTCAACTGCGTCTTTGTGGAAACTCAATGCTGTTTGTCCAGGATTCTCACTCAGGCTTAAAGACAAAGCACAGCTGGAGGAATTTTCTGTTAGTATTTTACGGCATTTTATTTCTGACTAAAAAGGTAAAACAGAGTCTGAAAGTTTCTATCTGTTTGTCCATCCATCTATTTTCTAAACCTCCTTCTTCCTGTTCAGGGTTGCAGGGGGCTGGTTCCAATCTCCAGCAGCCATTGGGCGAGAGGCGGGGGACAGCTTGGATAGGTCACTAGTCCATCACAGGGCCACACATAGACAAACAACCATTCACACACACACTCACACCTAGGGACAATTACGAATTGCCAATTAACCTCTAGCATGTTTGTGGACTGTCGGAGGAAACCGGAGTCCCCGGAGAAAACCCACGTATAAACGGGGAGAACAAGCAAACTCCATGTAGAAGGGTCCCAGCCCGGATTTAAACCCAGGACCTTCTCGCTGCAAGGCAACAGCTCTACCAACTGCACCACCGTGCAGCCCCATTATTATTATTATTATTATTATTATTATTATTATTAATAGTAATATTATTGGTGTTTTTGTTGTTGTTGTTAATGATAATAATAATAATAATAATAAATGAGTTCCATTTTTGATCATTTGACCTCCTTTATGAGCTGTAGTTATTTTAGCTACAGAGGCCATTAAAAACAGTTTTCTCTTGAATATTTTAGGCTCACAGGTGTTCTTGGCTTCATTGAAAGCCATTGTGAAAATTGCACAATAAATTATCTTTCACTTTTTATTCCTAAAACCATGCAGCTCACTGAAACACCTGTTTCTGAAAACCCTATCATTGTGACGTCACAATGAGTTTGCTCATTAGTATTCATCAATGGGGAGGCCATGGCTTAGGCGGTAGAGCAGGTTGTTTGGTAACCGTAGGGGCACCGGTCCAAATCCTTGCTACACCTGGAAAAAGATCGCCTGGGCAACCCATCCTGCCTCTTTGGTGGTGGTCGGAGGGTCCGGTACCTGTTTGGTGGTGGTCGGAGGGTCCAGTGGTTGTTTGGTGGTGGTCGGAGGATCCAGTGGTTGTTTGGTGGTCCGGTGGTTGTTTGGCGGTGGTCAGGGGGTCCGGTGGCTGTTTGGCGGTGGTCAGGGGGTCCGGTGGCTGTTTGGTAGTGGTCAGGGGGTCCGGTGGCTGTTTGGTAGTGGTCAGGGGGTCCGGTGGCTGTTTGGTGGTTGTTTGGTGGTGGTCGGAGGGTCCAATGCCTGTTTGGTGGTGGTCGGAGGGTCCTGTACCTGTTTGGTGGTGGTCGGAGGGTCCTGTACCTGTTTGGTGGTGGTCGGAGGATCCGGTGGTTGTTTGGTGGAGGTCGGAGGGTCCGGTGGTTGTTTGGTGGTGGTCAGAGGGTCCGGTGTCAGTTTGGTGGTGGTCGGAGGGTCCGGTGGCTGTTTGGTGGTGGTCGGAGGGTCCGGTGGCTGTTTGGTGGTGGTCGGAGGGTCCGGTGCCTGTTTGGTGGTGGTCGGAGGATCCGGTGGTTGTTTGGTGGAGGTCGGAGGGTCCGGTGGTGGTTTGGTGGAGGTCGGAGGGTCCGGTGGTTGTTTGGTGGTGGTCAGAGGGTCCAATGCCTGTTTGGCGGTGGTCGGAGGGTCCTGTACCTGTTTGGTGGTGGTCGGAGGGTCCGGTGCCTGTTTGGTGGTGGTCGGAGGGTCCGGTGGTTGTTTGGTGGTGGTCGGAGGGTCGTGTGGTTGTTTGGTGGTGGTCGGAGGGTCCAATGCCTGTTTGGCGGTGGTCGGAGGGTCCAGTGGTTGTTTGGTGGTGGTCGGAGGATCCAGTGGTTGTTTGGTGGTCCGGTGGTTGTTTGGTGGCGGTCGGAGGGTGCGGTGGTTGTTTGGTGGGGGTCGGAGGGTCCGGTGGCTGTTTGGTGGTGGTCGGAGGGTCCGGTGCCTGTTTGGTGGTGGTCGGAGGATCCGGTGGTTGTTTGGTGGAGTTGGTGGAGGTCGGAGGGTCCGGTGGCTGTTTGGTGGTGGTCGGAGGGTCCGGTGCCTGTTTGGTGGTGGTCGGAGGGTCCGGTGGTTGTTTGGTGGTGGTCGGAGGGTCCGGTGGTTGTTTGGTGGAGGTGGGAGGGTGCGGTGGCTGTTTGGTGGTGGGAGGAGGGTCCGGTGGTTGTTTGGTGGTGGTCGGAGGGTCCAATGCCTGTTTGGTGGTGGTCGGAGGGTCCGGTGGTTGTTTGGTGGAGGTCGGAGGGTCCGGTGGCTGTTTGGTGGTGGTCGGAGGGTCCGGTGCCTGTTTGGTGGTGGTCGGAGGATCCGGTGGGTGTTTGGTGGTGGTCGGAGGGTCCGGTGTCTGTTGGTGGTGGTCGGAGGGTCCGGTGGTTGTTTGGTAGTGGTCAGGGGGTCCGGTGGCTGTTTGGTAGTGGTCAGGGGGTCCGGTGGCTATTTGGTGGTTGTTTGGTGGTGGTCGGAGGGTCCAGTGGTTGTTTGGTGGTGGTCAGAGAGTCCAGTGGCTGTTTGGTGGTGGTCGGAGGGTCCTGTGCCTGTTTGGTGGTGGTCGGAGGGTCCGGTGGTTGTTTGGTGGTGGTCGGAGGGTCCGGTGGTTGTTTGGTGGTGGTCGGAGGGTCCGGTGGCTGTTTGGTGGTGGTCGGAGGGTCCAATGCCTGTTTGGTGGTGGTCGGAGGGTCCAGTGGTTGTTTGGTGGTGGTCGGAGAATCCAGTGGTTGTTTGGTGGTGGTCGGAGGGTCCAGTGCCTGTTTGGTGGTGGTCGGAGGGTCCAGTGCCTGTTTGGTGGTGGTCGGAGGATCTGGTGGTTGTTTGGTGGTGGTCGGAGGGTCCGGTGGTTGTTTGGTGGTGGTCGGAGGGTCCAATGCCTGTTTGGCGGTGGTCGGAGGGTCCAGTGGTTGTTTGGTGGTGGTCGGAGGATCCAGTGGTTGTTTGGTGGAGTTGGTGGAGGTCGGAGGGTCCGGTGGCTGTTTGGAGGTGGTCGGAGGGTCCGGTGCCTGTTTGGTGGTGGTCGGAGGGTCCGGTGGCTGTTTGGTAGTGGTCAGGGGGTCCGGTGGCTATTTGGTGGTTGTTTGGTGGTGGTCGGAGGGTCCAATGCCTGTTTGGTGGTGGTCGGAGGGTCCAGTGCCTGTTTGGTGGTGGTCGGAGGGTCCGGTGGCTGTTTGGTGGTGGTCGGAGGGTCCGGTGCCTGTTTGGTGGTGGTCGGAGGATCCGGTGGTTGTTTGGTGGAGGTCGGAGGGTCCGGTGGTTGTTTGGTGGAGGTCGGAGGGTCCGGTGGTTGTTTGGTGGAGGTCGGAGGGTCCGGTGGCTGTTTGGTGGTGGTCGGAGGGTCCGGTGCCTGTTTGGTGGTGGTCGGAGGGTCCGGTGCCTGTTTGGTGGTGGTTGGTGGGTCCGGTGGTTGTTTGGTGGTGGTCGGAGGGTCCGATGCCTGTTTGGGGGTGGTCGGAGGGTCCGGTGGTTGTTTGGTGGTGGTCGGAGGATCCAGTGGTTGTTTGGTGGGGTCGGAGGGTCCAGTGCCTGTTTGGTGGTGGTCGGAGGGTCCAGTGCCTGTTTGGTGGTGGTCGGAGGGTCCGGTGCCTGTTTGGTGGTGGTCGGAGGATCCGGTGGTTGTTTGGTGGAGGTCGGAGGGTCCGGTGGTTGTTTGGTGGAGGTCGGAGGGTCCAATGCCTGTTTGGCGGTGGTCGGAGGGTCCTGTACCTGTTTAGTGGTGGTCGGAGGGTTCGGTGGTTGTTTGGTGGTGGTCGGAGGGTCCGGTGGTTGTTTGGTGGGGGTCGGAGGGTCCGGTGGCTGTTTGGTGGTGGTCGGAGGGTCCGGTGCTGTTTGGTGGTGGTCGGAGGGTCCGGTGGCTGTTTGGTGGTGGTCGGAGGGTCCGGTGCCTGTTTGGTGGTGGTTGGAGGGTCCTGTGCCTGTTTGGTGGTGGTTGGAGGGTCCGGTGCCTGTTTGGTGGTGGTCGGAGGGTCCGGTGGCTGTTTGGTGGTGGTCAGGGGGTCCGGTGGCTGTTTGGTGGTTGTTTGGTGGTGGTCGGAGGGTCCAGTGGTTGTTTGGTGGTGGTCGGAGAATCCAGTGGTTGTTTGGTGGTGGTCGGAGGGTCCAGTGCCTGTTTGGTGGTGGTCGGAGGGTCCTGTGGCTGTTTGGTGGTGGTCGGAGGGTCCGGTGCGTGTTTGGTGGTGGTCGGAGGGTCCGGTGGTTGTTTGGTGGAGGTCGGAGGGTCCAATGCCTGTTTGGCGGTGGTCGGAGGGTCCTGTACCTGTTTGGCGGTGGTCGGAGGGTCCTGTACCTGTTTAGTGGTGGTCGGAGGTCCGGTGGTTGTTTGGTGGTGGTCGGAGGGTCCAGTGGCTGTTTGGTGGTGGTCGGAGGGTCCGGTGCCTGTTTGGTGGTGGTCGGAGGGTCCTTTGGCTGTTTGGTGGGGTCGGAGGGTCCGGTGCCTGTTTGGTGGTGGTCGGAGGATCCGGTGGTTGTTTGGTGGAGGTCGGAGGGTCCGGTGGTTGTTTGGTGGTGGTCGGAGGGTCCAATGCCTGTTTGGCGGTGGTCGGAGGGTCCTGTACCTGTTTGGTGGTGGTCGGAGGGTCCTGTACCTGTTTGGTGGTGGTCGGAGGGTCCGGTTGTTGTTTGGCGGTGGTCAGAGTTTTAGGGTTAACCCTACTCTCAAATACAGACTCTGGAACTGGACAAAGTCTAAAATGAGCGTTGCGTGGCTGCCATTATGCTAAATGCTCACAGAGCAGTGTTTAATGTTCACGTATCACCAGATGCAATAATCCATCCCATAATAAAATCAATAAGATAACAAATACTCTATTAATCCCTTGGGAAGGTTCCCTTTGGGAAATTAAGAGCAGTAGAAACATTATACAGTAGGTACAACAAAATTACCATGGGAGACGCATTTTAACCTAAATGTCCTAAAATATTTTAAAGTCTTTCGGATTCATGTTTTTGATCCGCTGGTGCTGCAAGACATCTTTCTGTCTCTAGCAGTCTGCTGGTTAAGTTGTTAGCATAAAGACATATCAAACAGAAAGAGACTCGGTGTGCTGTTACCATGCACAGCGGGGAAGGAAACAGGAAGCCTTGCTCTCATAGGGTAGTTTCTTAGCCAATCTGAGTCCAGCAAACAAGCATAATGAATATTAATGAGCTGTAGCTGAAGCCTGACGAAGCCAGCTGAATTTTAATGTAGACAGATTGAAAGGTCTGTTAATCAGTGTTTCCTGATGTTTTTTTAGATATAAAATGTTTCATATTACTGGTTAATACTTAATAAATAACCACAAAGTCCTGACATTTGTGTGAAATGGCCTCTTTAATATATTTTGGGGAAAAATAAAAGAAATACCCCTGTTTGAAGATCCTCTGTGATTCCTCTACTTATTTGACGCGGTCCATCACAAAGATCATGTGATCAACTGTGTTACAAGCAGCTGTGAAGTCTGAAAGCAAAAGAATGCTGACCCTGAAAATGGAATTGCTTACAATAAGAATTTGGCTTTTAATCTGTCAGTGTTCTGATACCTGCACAAACTCTTGGCATCAGAAAACACACCTGGAGTTGATCTTTCAGTCGTTCTGATTTCAGGTCACACAGCTCAGACTTTGGTTTGAGTCAAACTGTGTCAACAGGAGCAACAAGAACATTCATCCATCTGTCCGTCTGTCTTATTTAATTAAATATAAATAACAAATGTTTTGACATTTATTCAGGAGAATAAAATAAAATCCAATCAATCAATCGGGTAAAAAAGATTTGAAATGCTTTCTTTGGTCATACAACCACATGTTATATAAAAGCTGCTGTTAGCACAGCATGTTGCATGACACTGGTTGTTGCCATAGCAATCGCCACATACCTGCTATGAACTACAGTTCCCATGATGCTCTCTGTTTGCTGCAGATCCTGCACAGAGAGGGCTGCGCAGAAGAAGCATACCCAGTGGCTTTGTCGTGGACACACCCACCACCCGAGTGACAGTGAGCACATATGCACACACGCACGCACACACACGCACAATCCTCCCACTGCTTGCATCAGCCTGTAGTTTCCATGGTAACAGGACTTGAGCAGCCGTTAGCTGCAGAATGGCTGAGTGGTGCCCTCTGTAGGTGAGGATCTGATTAACGCTCTGCTCTCTGGTCTTCCCAAAAAATCTATTTCTAGTTTACAAGTTCTCCAGAACTCAGCAGCTCGTGTTCTGACGAGGACCAGAGGGCGGGAACACATTACACCAGTTTTAAAATCGCTGCATTGGCTCCTCGTGTGTTTCAGGATTGATTTGAAGGTTCTTTTAGTTGTTTATAAATGTCTTAATGGTCTTGGGCCTTCTTATTTATCCGAACTGCTTTTAAATTATGAGCCCTCGCGGACCCTGAAGTCCTCTGGTACCGGCCTTTTAGTTTTTCCTAAAGTCAGGACTAAAACCTACGGCGAGGCCTCGTTTCAATATTATGGTCCTCGTCTGTGAAACAGCATGTCGGAGAACCTCAGAGCTGCAGAGACTTTTCATGTTTTTACAAAGAGGCTCAAGACATATCTTTTTAACTTAGCTTTTAAGTGATTTAATTATCTTAATTTTAACTTTATTTATATTTACTCACTTATTCATTTACTCATTTCGTCCGCCAAGGAGGTAATGTTTTCATCAGAATCTGTCTGTTATCAGGATAACTCTTATGAATGGATTTTGATTAAATTTTCAGGAAAGATCAGAAATGACCCGAAGAAGAATTGAATAGATTTTGGGGGTGATCCGGATTACCGTCTGGATCCAGGAATTTTTTTAAGGATACGATACAGACATGTCCACTTGGCGGAGGTCTGCGCTCTCTGAGTGCTTTTCTAGTTTATTTATTTATTTGCTCATCTCATTTATTTATTTATTTTTATTTTATTTCAAAATTAATGTATTTTTATTTTTCTCTTAAGGGTCAATTTGGTTTTATCAATATAAATTATTTTATGAATCACTACTTGTTTTTTACCTTTTAATGTTTTTATCATTCCTTTTGAATCCAGTGTTTCCTCATGGGGGTCGTCCACACTGGGGGTTTGGTCTGCTCAGTCTACACGGTTCCTCCCACGGAAATGTCGGTGTTGGGGGCCGGGCATTTCTGGTGGTGGGGGATGGGGGGTAGCAGGGAGTTGGCGTCTATATTGTTGTTTTTGTGTCTGTTTTTAATTGTTTTTATTATGTGAAGCACTTTGTGTTGCAAATAGCAGGAAAAGTGCTTCAAATAATGTTTGATTTGATTTGATTTGATTTGATTTGATTTGATTTGATTTGATTTGATTTGATTTGATTTGATTTGATTTGATTTGATTTGATTTGATTTCCAATCAGAGTGATCAGTTTGAATCTATCACCTCTGCATCTGTGATCAATGTTACTGAACAGCTGCCAGAACTCCACTAAGTTCAGATTGTCACTATGGTTACAGCATCAACTTTCAATAATAATAACACTAAATCATTGTTTATTAATCCTGTATTATTCAGTAACTTTGGTTTTTGTAGTTTTTACATTGTTTTTTTCATTTCCTGAGTATTCAGTTGTGCAGCTGTTTGATCTGTTACCTCAGGGAGGAAACCTCCATCAGAACCAGAACCTGGATGAGTTCTGCCTAGACCCACTGGTTAATGACAGCAATAATAATAAATACAAACATAGAGAGTAAAGACAGCAGAGTGAAGATATGTGGACAGTATGTCCTCCTGCAGTCTGACACTATAGCAGCATAACTAAAGGGATGGATCAGGAGAACCTAAGCTAACACTAACTGTAGGCCTTTAGTAGCATAACAGTTTAAAATATATATATTTAATGATTTCATTTCAAAATTTCAGGTCTTATTTTTTCTGGTACTCCTTTGTTGCCGTGTCATGTGATTGTTGGGAATTTCCTGCAGGAACTTTTCAGCTGGGAATAAACTACATAAAAGTTTAATTAACATTTAAAAATGATTCTGAATATTTTTTCCTCTTTTGGTCACAGTTCCTAAACTGAAACAAAAGAAAAACTAAATCTGATTAATGGTTTTAGTGAGAGTTTTTCTGACTAATCTCTGATACATTACCATGTCACACCTACCTGTTAACAAGACTTCCTGTCCTGTAACCTGATGAAAGAATCTCACAGATCAATAATCCTGTAATTATCATCTTCTTCAGGGTTTTCTGTCACGCAGGTTAAAGCTGTCTCTCCGCCGAACTCACTCTCAGCCCAAACTGTCCCATCGCAGCAGTGTGAAGACTGATCCAATGAATGCTGCAGACACCAGGTAACACACCTGTACAGTAATGATCAGGTAGTAACATGAACTCACTAATCAATCATCATCCAAACCTGAACATATCAGGTTACTTTAGCCTGGATTCTGCTTTCAGCTGTCATCCTTCACTTTTGTTGAACTTGTTCTTTCGAGAGCATGGTCACATGACTCAGTCATGGGGTGGGGCGGTGCGGTTCTAGATTCTAAACCAAATGGGTTGAACATCTGGAAAAAGTTCTTTCCTCTGATCATCAGAGCTGGTGTCCAGGGACCATCTCTGCTCAGTAGAACCTCGTCTGAACCTGGGTCAACCAGAGTTCATTAAAAGGTAGTTTTCATACAGATCTCAGAAATTCTCTCAAAACCATTTCGTTAATCCGGATCTGATCTGTCTACTGAGATGAGCCTCCTGTCTGACAGAGGACATCTTAAAACCTGCAGACACAATCAACCACCACATCCTGGTATCTGTCCTCTGAGCTGAACATCTGAACCATGGATAACTCTGTGCTGGTTCTCCTTCTCTTTGCAGCAGCATCCATCACCTCCTTCAGTCTGTACATCCTCTTATCTCTGAGGATGAGACCAACCTTCATCATCAGCATCCTCACTAAGTGACCTGGATTAAGGAACACCATGTTACCGTGTCCGGCACAGTATCAATCTAGGGGCGGCCGTGGTCGAAAGGGGAAGGAGGTTGTCATCGGATCGAGAGGTTGGAGGTTCGATCCCCGACCCGGACAAGCCATGTGTCGATGCATCCTTGGGCAAGATGCTGAACCCCAACCCAAACCCGGGCGCCCTCTGCTCCCTCGGGATGGGTTAAATGCAGAAGTGAATTTCTCCATTGTGAGATGAATAAAGTTGAATAATAATTATTATTTCAATAAATCATGTTGCGTTCCAGTCGGAACTCATTTTTCTGAGCTGCGAGCTCATACGTTTTAGAAGACCCCAAGATTCCACATTTAAAGATGGCTGCGTGTAGTACTATCAGTACTATCAGTAGTATCAGTAGTACTTGTCTTTATTTTTTCAAAATTTTTTATTCAAAACGAACTCTTTAAATCATTTCTGGGTGGGAAGTTCCGAGGACAACTGGAAGACACCATCAGTTCTTCACATGTCTGACAGAAACCAGAGTCCTGCCTGATGACTTCTTCTCTGACCATGCTGCATCTGTCTCTCAGTTCTGTCTGTCTGTCTGTCCGTCTGTCTGTCATCTGTCCGTCCATCCTCAGGGAGCTGGTGTCTGTCTGTCTGTCCGTCTGTCTGTCATCTGTCCGTCCGTCCTCAGGGACCTGGTGTCTGTCTGTCTGTCCGTCTGTCTGTCATCTGTCCATCCGTCCTCAGGGAGCTGGTGTCTGTCTGTCTGTCCGTCTGTCTGTCATCTGTCCGTCCATCCTCAGGGAGCTGGTGTCTGTCTGTCTGTCCGTCTGTCTGTCATCTGTCCGTCCGTCCTCAAGGAGCTGGTGTCTGTCTCCAGCGGTCTTTGGGCGAGAGGCGGGGGACACCCTGGACAGGTCACCAGTCCATCACAGATGTTGGTTTTCAGTTTGGATTAGCTGAACACATGAGGTGGTCACATGATCATGTTGTTCTTTAATATCATGTCAAATGTGGATAATATGTTGCAGAGGATTTATGTATAAAAATTGTTAAGGACTTCGAACAGAAGAGAGAAATCGAGGGGAGGAAGTAGGGCAGCTTCACTGCAGGGGAGGGGCAACTGCTGACAAGGGGGGAGGGGGGAGTCACATAGAGACAGACACACACAGAGAGAGAGAGAGAGAGAGAACTGATGGGCTGTAGCTTTATCAGCTAACAGACAGACGAGCGTATCTTCAGCTCTACAAATAACAACAGGATCAGCATCTCGTCCTTCTTCCTCCTGTTTGCTGCCAAAGGAAGTCATGGCTTCATAACCTCCTGCTCTTCCTCACACAATGCTCAGTGAGTCTCGTTAACTGTCTTTGTCCTCTGGACAGATAAAACATGCTGCAGTCTCTGTGTGGGTGTGTGTGTGTGTGTGTGTGTGTAAAGAGGGATGGATGGAGCTGCGTGCACGATGGGATTTACTCTCTGATTTGCATGTCCATGCATTCTGTGGCTTATAACTCATTCTAGTTGAAGGAATTGATATCGTCCAATGAGCTGGGCTCCTTGTTGCAGACGGTACCTGGCAGTGAGATTCAGATCACGCATCCCTCTTGCTGCTGTGTTTTTGTGCAGGTCTCCATGCTGTTTATCTAACATGGTTCTCTTCCTCTGAGCTGCTGCTAATTAAAGTCAGAGAAGAAGATCATGTCGTGCACCAGGCCCAAGTCTGACGTTTTACCAGATTTTAGACACTCTTTGGACTCTGAAGCGGTCCCGTCTGGTTATTGTTGAGGGTTAACATGATAAATTGATGATGACTCAGACTCATCACCTTTATGGACTCTTAATTTTACTCAACATGTATCTTGACCCACTCACAGCAAAGGTCACATTCCGGACCTCATTTTTACTTTTGGGTTTGCATATTTGTTCTAAAAAGATTTTTACTTTTGATTCTTCTTTGAATTTTCTGCTCAACATCAAACCAGCCCACAAAAATCCAAATAAATGAAATATATTTTTTTAAGTCTATTTTAAAACAACTGCTGTTGACCAAAGTAAAGATTATATGAACATAAACAGACATAACATGACACATGAGACAGAAAAGACTATAAGATAATGTCAGATCAATAAAAAATACTAGAATGGATATTTAATTCATACCTCATTTGTAAATTTCTCTACTGCTGTCGTGCAAATTTATCTTTAGTGATGTTGATCATTTATTTAACTGATTAATTTAATAATTAATTAATTATTATCTTTATAGTTCCATTTCCTGAACAGAACCATCAACAGCTTCAAAGTTGATAATAATCACTTCTGTTCAGCTGTGATCAGATTCAGTACGTCTTTAAATACTAATTATTTCTCATTTTCTTATTTGTTGTATCTCGTCCTCTTGACTATCAGATTTATTATTGAACACTGATAAAGTTGTTATAGGAGATTTAATATTCATATTAACTAAATATAACGTTTAATGATCTTTTAGATTCAACAGGTTTTTACCAAAATATCCACAAACTAACTCACTATCTTCATCATCATCTTCATCATTCTGACTGATGATGCAGAGACGGAACAGCTGATAGTGTTTCATCACAGCTCTGATCATTTAATAACATTTGAGTTTATAATGATGGACTCCACAGATAGAAAATATAATTACTGCTGATGTTTATCAGAAAATACTGTAACTAAATAGAAAGAATCTGTGGTAATACTTCCTTTTACAGTCCCCTAATTACTAAGAAATTACCTGGTACTTATATAGTAAATCTTGGTGTGTTATTGGTAATTACCATGTGTAATAAGTAGGTAAATACAGAGGAAGTACTGCTGGATTTACGAAGACAAACCTCCACTATTACCCATCAATGCAATTAAGTTGTGACCAGGTTAGATTTGCAATAATTAAAATTAAAGTATTCTCTTCCAAGCCTACAGTTCCTGCAGGTGTACCCCCTACACCTGCAGGAACAGTTTTCCTCTAGTATCCTGGTACATCTTAAATACTGGGTATGTTCTTGCTGGAGTTCTTAATATTTACTCAGTAAGCAGAAACTGGACTGTTAAAGGAAGTCTGGCTTGTTTCCATGGTGTTACCAGGTTCTTACCATATAACTTATAATACGTTTATAAAACACTTTTACCATCTTATCTTCTGCAATGATCTTGTAATGTTTCAGGCATGGAAAACACTCGAGAGGGCACAGAACAAGGAGCAGAGACTGTTCTTGAAGTTAAAAGATTTATTAAATAGGTGCAGAGTGAGCTGTCTGCAGGAACACAGGATCTTTGTAACTAGAACTCGAGCTGTTCTGCAGTGGGGAAAGGCCAGAGTCAGTGGGTGGAAACACAAGTCAGTTTTATCAGTGATATTGGAAACAAAGTTCAGTGTTAACGTAGTACTTACGTAGTACTTACAGCCGGACTCAATGATCACAGCTGATGGACTATGATGTGTCCAACCCATTTATTTACAGTTAACCACAGACACACTGTAAGAGCTGAAATCATAAGATAAAACATAAAATCATTCACTTCATATAACCAATTTTCAGCCTTTGCTAACTACACCACAAATAGGATATAGCAAGTGCTAGCGTCAGCGTGCTAGCTTACTCCAGAACTTGTAAACATACAAGAAATAAAACTAAGAATTATCTGAAATTTAAACAACACATACAATCCACAAACATACCTGTTTGCCTTTCAACACAGAATGCCACTCCCCCTTAGTCTGCCAGCCACTCCCATTTTTCATGTTATCTTTTGAACTTCAGACTGTATCCGGGGAGGGAGGGTAAGTTTTCCTTTAAGGGCTAAAAAAGTGGATTTTTCATGATATGTCACCTTTAAATATTTTGACAAAAACACCTTCAGACCAAGTTATACGCATGATAAAGCCCAAATACATGTTATACATACCAAATTTTGGTACCAGGCCATTAATGTTTGATCCTATTCACCCTAAATTCACCCTATTTAATGTGTTTGATAAACTCTACGTTTAATATAGCATTTATATAGACTTATATATTTTGAAAATGCTGCAGATATCTTTGGAAAGTTTATATTAGGTGCTAGAGGGAGACAGATACATATAGAGGGGCTGCACCAGGATTTTTTCTCTGCAGTAGCTTCGAGTTGCTTAGTGGCTCTAAGGAGTTGCTAACCGTTTTTAATGAGCTGATTTAGACTTGTGTAACCGGGCTCTTCCAGATCTTGCGTTGCTCCATGTGTCCACTCGGTGCTACACAATCATCTGGAACTGCTCTGTGTGAAAGTGTCTATAAAAGGGAGGGACATCTGATTGGAGGACACGCCAGCAAGTATCTGCCTTTGATGATTTGTCTTTAGCCAATCACAGTAAATCTCTTGTAAATCCAGTCAGGAGTAAATCACACACATCTACCATCAAGAAATACACAAAGTTCTTATCTTTGATCATTTTACAACTAAGAAATCATCTCTAGTCCTAAAACAGATTCAATAGCTGTTTTTATGTACATCCACCAGCAGCCATGTTGGTTTTACTTTACCTGCCAATCATACCTGAACACCCGCCCCAAAGCACCATGCTAACACACGATTGGTCCGAACCACCAGTGGAGTCGAGTCAGAGGGTTTAGTTGGAGCAGAACAAGATGGATTTTCGTGGATTTGGAAAACTTCAAATCTCATGAGAATCCATCTTGCAGTGCGAGGTTAAGACTTGAGACTACATTGCAACAAAGCACAGCTGTAAGCTGCAGCTGCAAGGTGCAATGACATGATGCAGCATAAAAACAAAAATATGAACTACTAGTACATTTTTAGTACAATATTTTTAGTGTACTAGGTGTGTACTTGTGGATCACATTTTAGTTTATGGAAATATAATATCGTATACTTTAAAAAAACCTAAAAATGAAAACCTTGAAAACATGAAATGTACCAGATATATCAGTTATTGTCAACACTTTCAGGACCGGTATTGCACATACATTAACGATTATCCTAAGTAAAATTTTAATATCTTACAGATGACTGATGATCCCAAGAGTTCTTGTTTTGAAACAGTGATGTGAACATCTATATGCTGCACTAAAGTCTGACATCTTCACTGATCAATAAAGTCTGAAATGTCCTGCATCAAAACACAAGATGTTTATAACAAACCAAACTGATTGTAAAAAATATAACTGTATAACTATAACTATAGTAGCTGTGATCCACATCTGCACGATGCATAAATAAGTAGTTTTCTGAAAAGAAAAGCTGCAATTTTAAATTGTTCATGCATTTAGAATTATAGTCACGTTAAAAACGTTTGTAAAACATCAAACGGTTTGAATATCTGTCCAGATTTCAGCGAGATAAGAGTGTTTATGTCAGTGCAGATCACGTACATTCATTCACTACAACACAGTTAGTCAGAGAGCTTCACTGTAGCAAGATGGCCGCCAGTGATGCCGCCTGAAACGCCCTCACGAGGGATCTAGTGTTTATATACATGTCTATGGACAAAAACACAACCTCCTCCACCGCCTCTAGCAGAGGTAGAAGTAGCTAATGAACACAACCTTAAAGGGACTCTAAGCAAGTTTAACAACAAATAAATGTGTAGAACTGTAACATTTCTTCCTTATACATGTTCCAACAGTGTCCTGGTCACTAGAAAGAGCCCAGACATTTTCACCGTAGTTGTCTCTATATGCATGCTCTGAGTCCAACCCTGGCTCTGAACTTTACTAGTCCAGGAAATATAAGAGACATTTTTTTTATCCGAGTAAATGACCTATACTTTTAAAGTAGCAACTAGTAAAATGATTATTAGTTTATGCATACAAAGTGTACAAGTATTTTCAGGCAAGCTTTACAGACATGGATTTTATTATGGGATGGATTATTGCATTCGGTGCATCTGGTGACTCAAGGCTTCAACATGTAAACATTAAACACTGCTCTATGGGCATTTAGCCTCATGGCGGCCACACAACTCGCTTTTCAGACTTCGTCCAGTTCCACAGTCTCTATTTGAGAGTAAAAGAGCACAAAATGTGTGAAGTTGTTTCCAGGTGGTCAGAAGCAGATGGAGTGACACAGTTTAACAGACAAACACATAAAGAATCCATGCAGAAGGCAGAGCCCCCCTCAGACTTCGCTGTCGAGTTAAATCAAAATTCTGAAACTCCTTCGAAAATAAACTGAAGCCACTTGTTCCGCAAATCTGGATTTTTGGGTAATATGTAAGTCCAGCTGGAGCAGTAGCACAACAATGCTGATGGTCAGCCATGTTTGCTACTGAATAGCTGAGCTAGCTTTGCAGGCATGGTCTAAATTGCATATGAGGAAATCGATGTGGCATCACAATGAGAGGCTTTTCGAATTCGGGAGAACTCAGGCGTTATCGCCACATGCGTCGTTTAAGTGATAAAAACTGAAACAGACATTATTGTGTCATTTTCACATCCAGTATAAAGCCAAGAACATCTGTGGAGCTAAAATATTCAACAGAAAACACTGGAAAAAAAAGTTTTTATGGCAGGACACCTTTAAGAAGGTGCTATACAAGTACAAGCTGCTTACCATTTAAATCAAGTCTTGAAGAGATTAGAGTATGAATAACTTTTTCCAGTTTTGACCATGAGACAGTGAAACTTGTTTTGCAATATACTTTAAATCATAAAAACAACTCAAAGATTAAGACATGGGAACTGGCACTTGCAGTTATGATGGTCATGTGAGCAGCAGCGAGACTCTGAGTTGATTGCCATAGCATCAAGCATCATAGTACGGTGCTTGTAGTTAACATCAGTCTTACCCAAGGCCTCCAAAGTTTTTAACACTGAAATATTGAAGCCTGGCTTGCTGTCCACAGGTCTTTTAAAGATATCTGTTGGAAAATCTGAAGTTTGAAAACAAATATAAAACCAATTAGCTAAAATAAATATAGTTTATTGAAGTCAACAGGATGAGATAGACAAACATTATGACAGCCAATAATGCTACTATTTTAACTTCGCAGTACAGAACTGTATTTGTTTCTGTTTTTATTGTATGTGGGATTGTATCTCATTGATGGTACCATATCATAGGACATCGTATATTGTGTGTTTTTAAATGGCTTTTCATGGTGTTACAAGTTACTTTTTTATATAGCACAGACTGCTCATAGGAAATATATAGACACGTTGTTTTATTTAGTGCATTTCACCATATCTGGGCCGTGCAACTACCTGAGAAAAATTCAAGTTTGTTCTGCAACTCATCAGTAACTAAATTCTTCTTTTTCAGGTCTTTCAGAAGAGAAAGGCAGTTTATTTATTTATTTATTCACTTCTCTCTCCTTTTAGCATCACATAATTCTTGTTCAAACTTTTCACAGTGTTGCTTAGCTTGTTTATTCGAGTTCTTAAATCCCCGCTCTCTGGCAGTTGGTAACAATGATCCTAAAAGTACAAGAAATTGTATTGCCAAAAGTAACCTAAGCTTCTCTTGCTAAGATGCAATAATGTATTCAGCATCATGATGATTTAAAATGTAGGAATATGGAACATGAACACAACAACAACCCAAAGCCTCCAGCCATTGGGGTTTCAGGCTCATGACCCCCACGTGCGCTCCAATACCACGGAAATTCCTCACCCAAACCCACTCTGATCCCTGATCCTCCCCAAGGACAACATCAAAATATCACTCATTCAGCTCACTAATCATGTTCTCCAGTCCTGCTGATCACACCGATTCTCATAAATGAAGACTTGATTCAGTCCATAGTAAAGAGCTGACGTATCTGCCCCAAGCAGATAAGGTATATAATCACCACATGTCCCCGGTGCTTCTAGCTGCTTGACCTACAGACTCCACAGTACCAGCCTTGCTGTAATGGACTATTTACACTATTAGGCCACCCACAATGGTGCCCACTGCTCTGCCAGCTATTGGCTGGTAGATGTTAACAAAATACCAACGTTGTGCCGTCAGAATAAATATTTCTACCTACCCAACCACGCGACCGACCGCCCGCTTGAACATGAGAAAGACTCAAAACAAGGCGCTGTACAACTTCAAACCAAGACAAACCACAAAACATCATATCAATAAAACAAAAAAACTTAAAACAGAAGTTATAGAACCGGACCCTCAGCCACCAGACCCTCTAATCACCACCAAACAGCCACTGGACCCTCCGACCACCACCAAACAGCCACCGGACCCTCTGACCACCATGAAACAGCCACCGGACCCTCCGACCACCACCTAACAGGCACCAGACCCGCTGACCGCCACCAAACAGCCACCGGACCCTCCGACCACCACCAAACAGCCACCGGACCCTCCGACCACCACCAAACAGCCACCGGACCCTCTGACCACCATGAAACAGCCACCGGACCCTCCGACCACCACCAAACAGCCACCGGACCCTCCGACCACCACCAAACAGCCACTGGACCCTCCGACCACCACCAAACAGCCACCGGACCCTCCGACCACCACCAGACAGCCACCGGACCCTTGGACCACCACCTAACAGGCACCAGACCCTCCGACCGCCACCAAACAGCCACCGGACCCTCCGACCACCACCAAACAGGCACCGACCCTCCTACCACCACCAAACAGCACCAGACCCTCCGACCGCCACCAAACAGCCACCGGACCCTCTGACCACCATGAAACAGCCACCGGACCCTCCGACCACCACCAGACAGCCACCGGACCCTCTGACCACCATGAAACAGCCACCGGACCCTCCGACCACCACCTAACAGGCACCAGACCCTCCGACCGCCACCAAACAGCCACCAGACCCTCTGACCACCATGAAACAGCCACCGGACCCTCCGACCACCACCAAACAGCCACTGGACCCTCCGACCACCACCAAACAGCCACCGGACCCTCCGACCACCACCAAACAGCCACCGGACCCTCCGACCACCAAACAGGCAAGATGGGTGAAGTGTCTTGCCCAAGGACACATCGGTCAGGAAATCTTTTTCCAGGTGAAGGATTGAACAACGGCCGCTCCTTGCTGCAGTTCATTCTTCACATCCGATAACCAAGGATCCTTGGAACATCTGCAGCTTGTTGAAAGCACCTCTTGCGATCCAAACAAAATTTTACTGTGGTAAAGTTTCTACAGTATTCAGACCAGCTGATTCCACCGTTTCTAGGAGTGGGTTTTAATAAAGCACCTGTGTTTGAATTTTCAGACATCCTGACAAACAAATGTACACAGGTGAGCAGTATTACACCTGCCTACAAAAGCTAACTCAATGTACCTTTACAACAAGCTTGTCTTAGTTATGAATCGGACCCTGTTTAGTCTTCGAAAAATACACTTACTCTCTGGTTTTATTTAAACATACAAAACACGTAAGGTATGTATATCTGTGTTTGTGTTTCAGGTGTGTTATGCGGCGGCTGCATTGTGGTAGCCGGGAGTCACTGCTAAGAGCTGGCTGTGTCTCGTCTCTGGAATTCAGAATGGACCAATCAGTGATCATCAAACCAGTTCACTCATCCCTCCTGGGACAGGACTACTGCTTTGAGGTGACACACATTACTACATCTGTGGTACTGCTGTAGTACTCACACAGGTCAGATGTAGCTCCCATACAGAGCTACCTCCAGTAATGCAGACCTTCTCATCTCCATGGCAATGACCTGGCCTGTGTCTCCTAGGTAACGACTTCGACAGGCACCAAATGCTTCTCTTGCCGCTCCGCAGCAGAACGAGACAAGTGGATGGAGAACCTTCGCCGAGCTGTCCACCCCAACAAGGACAACAGCCGCCGACTGGAGAATGTTCTAACAGTGTGGGTGATTGAAGCCAAAGACCTGCCTGCCAAGAAACGGTAAGATATCCATCCCGGAGCAGCACAGACATTAAAGTAACAAGTACTAGAGTGAGATGTTGTGCTGCAGGTACTTCTGTGAGCTGTGCCTAGATGACAGTCTGTATGCTCGAACTTCCTGCAAACTGAAGACTGACAACATATTCTGGGGCGAGCGCTTTGACTTCAGCAGCCTGCCATCCATCACCTCCATCACACTACACCTGTACAAAGATACAGACAGGAAGAGGAAGAAGGACAAGAGCAGCTATGTTGGCCTGGTTAACATCCCTGTCGCCACGGTGACCGGCAGACAGCTGGTGGAGAAGTGGTACTCTGTCAGCACACCTAGTACAATCCGAGGTACTTCATCTGCAGCTGCAGGAACCAGCCCTTTGACAAGTTTCCATTCAGGAATGTATTTCCTACAACCTCTTAAACATCTGGAATCAGCTGGGGTGTAATGAAGATCTTTCAGTTTGAAACTCAAATACAAAAACTTCTTAATTTAACAGCTGAACATTCTGAGTTTGTGAAACAAACCTTACAGAAATTCAATAAGACAGTAATTAATGTTTGAAAGAACGACACAGTCCCTGCAGCAGCGCTTTTCATTAGAGCCTCTGAGGGGAGTCTTTTATAACCCGAGTGATTAGCTGTTGTTTCATGGATGACAGTCCTCCTGGAGTTAGACTCCGATCCTGATTCCAGATGTTTTGTCAGAGGTTGTAGTGAAGGTCAGACAAAAAAAAAGTTTAAACCACTTTTGTTTTGGTTTTATTTTCAGGGAAGTCTTCAGTTCCAACAGTTCGGGTCAAAGCTCGGTACCAGAGTATCATTATCCTGCCAATGGAGCAGTACAAAGAGTTTGCTGAGTACATCAGCGCCAACTACCTGCTGCTCTGCTCCACCTTGGAGGCTTCCATCAGCCTGAGAGCCAAGGAGGAGCTAGCTGCTGCACTCGTGCACATCCTGCACAGCACTGGCAAGGCCAAGGTAACTCCGCCCACTGTAAAAAAAAATCCCTAACCTGAAGTGGTTGAAAAGATGAATCTTACATTATGGGTTTCAGGTTTAATTCTGTTGGAAAAAGTGGGAAAAGGACAGGTTGCATGTGTCCCTGCAAATGCTGCAGGAGTGTTTGTCTGCCTTTCAAAACTCTGTAAAATCAGCTAAATCTCAGTTTATGTGTAACCTTGTGTTCATCACTTGAGACCCTCTTATTGTCCCCTGGACTGTCTTTATGCTAAAAAAGCATTTGACAGTGTTGGTTCCTTCATCCTGAAGTTAATCAACACTTCCCTTTCCTCAGGTTGTGTTCCCCAGTGTTCTAAACTACAGAGTCTAGACCTTTAGATACAGGTGGACTACAGAGTCTAGACCTTTAGATACAGGTAGTCTACAGAGTCTAGACCTTTAGATACAGGTCGTCTACAGAGTCTAGACCTTTAGATACAGGTGGTCTACAGAGTCTAGACCTTTAGATACAGGTCGACTACAGAGTCTAGACCTTTAGATACAGGTGGTCTACAGAATCTAGACCTTTAGATACAGGTAGTCTACAGAGTCTAGACCTTTAGATACAGGTCGACTACAGAGTCTAGACCTTTAGATACAGGTGGTCTACAGAATCTAGACCTTTAGATACAGGTGGTCTACAGAGTCTAGACCTTTAGATACAGGTCGTCTACAGAGTTTAGACCTTTAGATACAGGTAGTCTACAGAGTCTAGACCTTTAGATACAGGTCGACTACAGAGTTTAGACCTTTAGATACAGGTAGTCTACAGAGTCTAGACCTTTAGATACAGGTGGACTACAGAGTCTAGACCTTTAGATACAGGTGGTCTACAGAGTCTAGACCTTTAGATACAGGTGGTCTACAGAGTCTAGACCTTTAGATACAGGTGGTCTACAGAGTCTAGACCTTTAGATACAGGTGGACTACAGAGTCTAGACCTTTAGATACAGGTAGTCTACAGAGTCTAGACCTTTAGATACAGGTGGACTACAGAGTCTAGACCTTTAGATACAGGTGGTCTACAGAGTCTAGACCTTTAGATACAGGTGGTCTACAGAGTCTAGACCTTTAGATACAGGTGGACTACAGAGTCTAGACCTTTAGATACAAGTCGACTACAGAGTTTAGACCTTTAGATACAGGTGGTCTACAGAGTCTAGACCTTTAGATACAGGTGGTCTACAGAGTCTAGACCTTTAGATACAGGTGGTCTACAGAGTCTAGACCTTTAGATACAGGTCGACTACAGAGTCTAGACCTTTAGATACAGGTGGACTACAGAGTCTAGACCTTTAGATACAGGTGGTCTACAGAGTCTAGACCTTTAGATACAGGTAGTCTACAGAGTCTAGACCTTTAGATACAGGTGGACTACAGAGTCTAGACCTTTAGATACAGGTGGACTACAGAGTCTAGACCTTTAGATACAGGTGGTCTACAGAGTCTAGACCTTTAGATACAGGTCGACTACAGAGTCTAGACCTTTAGATACAGGTAGTCTACAGAGTCTAGACCTTTAGATACAGGTCGACTACAGAGTCTAGACCTTTAGATACAGGTGGTCTACAGAGTCTAGACCTTTAGATACAGGTGGTCTACAGAGTCTAGACCTTTAGATACAGGTGGTCTACAGAGTCTAGACCTTTAGATACAAGTCGACTACAGAGTTTAGACCTTTAGATACAGGTGGTCTACAGAGTCTAGACCTTCAGATACAGGTGGTCTACAGAGTCTAGACCTTTAGATACAGGTGGTCTACTGAGTCTAGACCTTTAGATACAAGTGGTCTACAGAGTCTAGACCTTTAGATACAGGTGGTCTACAGAGTCTAGACCTTTAGATACAGGTGGACTACAGAGTCTAGACCTTTAGATACAGGTCGACTACAGAGTCTAGACCTTTAGATACAGGTGGTCTACAGAGTCTAGACCTTTAGATACAAGTCGACTACAGAGTTTAGACCTTTAGATACAGGTGGTCTACAGAGTCTAGACCTTCAGATACAGGTGGTCTACAGAGTCTAGACCTTTAGATACAGGTGGTCTACAGAGTCTAGACCTTTAGATACAAGTGGTCTACAGAGTCTAGACCTTTAGATACAGGTGGTCTACAGAGTCTAGACCTTTAGATACAAGTGGTCTACAGAGTCTAGACCTTTAGATACAGGTGGTCTACAGAGTCTAGACCTTTAGATACAAGTGGTCTACAGAGTCTAGACCTTTAGATACAGGTCGACTACAGAGTCTAGACCTTTAGATACAGGTCGACTACAGAGTCTAGACCTTTAGATACAGGTGGACTACAGAGTCTAGACCTTTAGATACAGGTGGTCTACAGAGTCTAGACCTTTAGATACAGGTAGTCTACAGAGTCTAGACCTTTAGATACAGGTGGACTACAGAGTCTAGACCTTTAGATACAGGTGGACTACAGAGTCTAGACCTTTAGATACAGGTGGTCTACAGAGTCTAGACCTTTAGATACAGGTGGTCTACAGAGTCTAGACCTTTAGATACAGGTCGACTACAGAGTTTAGACCTTTAGATACAGGTAGTCTACAGAGTCTAGACCTTTAGATACAGGTCGACTACAGAGTCTAGACCTTTAGATACAGGTCGACTACAGAGTCTAGACCTTTAGATACAGGTAGTCTACAGAGTCTAGACCTTTAGATACGGGTAGTCTACAGAGTCTAGACCTTTAGATACGGGTGGACTACAGAGTCTAGACCTTTAGATACAGGTAGTCTACAGAGTCTAGACCTTTAGATACAGGTGGTCTACAGAGTCTAGACCTTTAGATACAGGTAGTCTACAGAGTCTAGACCTTTAGATACAGGTCGACTACAGAGTCTAGACCTTTAGATACAGGTGGTCTACAGAGTCTAGACCTTTAGATACAGGTAGTCTACAGAGTCTAGACCTTTAGATACAGGTAGTCTACAGAGTCTAGACCTTTAGATACAGGTGGTCTACAGAGTCTAGACCTTTAGATACAGGTGGTCTACAGAGTCTAGACCTTTAGATACAGGTGGTCTACAGAGTCTAGACCTTTAGATACAGGTAGTCTACAGAGTCTAGACCTTTAGATACAGGTGGTCTACAGAGTCTAGACCTTTAGATACAGGTCGACTACAGAGTCTAGACCTTTAGATACAGGTGGACTACAGAGTCTAGACCTTTAGATACAGGTAGACTACCAAAAAAAGACTACAAATGTCCCTCTTGCTAACCCCTCTGATGAGCTCTGTAACCAATTTTTGCATCATTTCTGCTCTAAAGTCTCCAGTATACGTGCTCAAATCCTGCCCAGCTCCCAGTTATTGCTGCCTCCTTCTCCTCCCTCTCATTTCTTTGAATTTTTTTCTCCGCCTTCGGGCTCACCCAATGACTTTTTTCCCCCTCGGCTCCTAAAGGAAGTTTTCCCTGTGGTGGCTCAATCGATCCTTGAGATCATAAATGCGTCCTTGATGATGGGTAGTATTCCCCAGGTTATTAAACTTGCGGTTGTCCAGCCGGTCCTGAAAAAGCAGGGCCTGGACACTAGTGACATACAGTAAGTAATTTCCGTCCCATCTCCAAGCTCCCATTTCTGTCCAAATTTTAATGTCTTGGACCTGTTTCAGTCTGGTTTTCGCTCCCTTCACAGTACAGAGTCAGCACTACTTAGAGTTTTTAATGATATTTTACTTGCCTCTGACTCCGGCTCTTATCAGTTCTCCAGTGGTTTCGCTCGTACTTTCAGGCCAGAAGTTTTAATGTTGCATTAGGAAATTGTGCCTCTGCTTACCTGTGGAGTTCCCTAAGGTTCCATTTTGGGTCCACTTCTTTTTAACTTGTATCTTTTACCACTGGCAGGCATTTTAAAGAAATTTCAGGTGAATTACCACCTTTATGCCGATGACTGTCAGTTATGTGGCCCTAAAACCAACTGACCCAGTGCAACCCCTTTCTGATTGTATGGCTGAGATTAAGACTTGGCTCTCTGATAATTTTCTCCACTTAAACGAGTCTAAATTGGAAGCAATATTGTTTTCCCCTTGGTCTCCTGCTGCTGTAGTCCCGACTCTACCCTCCTGCTTGTCGGCTCTACTGAAACCGAACATCAAAAATCTGGAGGTCATCTTTGACTCTGACCTCAGATTTGATGTCCAGATTAATCAGGTTGTTAGATCCTGTTTTTTCCACCTCTGTAGGCTGACCAAGCTAAAACCCATTCTGAGGAGAAAAGATCTTCACTCAGTCATCCATGCGTTTGTGACATCACGCCTTGATTACGCCAACTCTCTGTTATATGGTGCTCCTTCATCCGCAATAGTTCATCTCCAGTTAGTACAAAATGCTGCTGCACGATTTTTAACTGGGACTACTTTGAAGCAACATATCATCCCTGTACTGGTTAATCTGCACTGGCTGAAGCAACATATCACCCCTGTACTGGTTAATCTGCACTGGCTGAAACAACATATCACCCCTGTACTGGTTAATCTGCACTGGCTGAAACAACATATCACCCTGTACTGGCTAATCTGACCTGGCTGAAGCAACATATCACTCCTGTACTGGTTAATCTGCACTGGCTGAAGCAACATATCACCCTGTACTGGTTAATCTGCACTGGCTGAAGCAACATATCACCCTGTACTGGCTAATCTGCACTGGCTGAAGCAACATATCACCCTGTACTGGTTAATCTGCACTGGCTGAAGCAACATATCACCCTGTACTGGCTAATCTGCACTGGCTGAAGCAACATATCACCCTGTACTGGCTAACATATCACCCCTGTACTGGCTAATCTGCACTGGCTGAAGCATCATATCACCCTGTACTGGTTAATCTGCACTGGCTGAAGCAACATATCACCCCTGTACTGGCTAATCTGCACTGGCTGAAGCATCATATCACCCTGTACTGGTTAATCTGCACTGGCTGAAGCAACATATCACCCTGTACTGGTTAATCTGCACTGGCTGAAGCAACATATCACCCTGTACTGGTTAATCTGCACTGGCTGAAGCAACATATCACCCTGTACTGGCTAACATATCACCCCTGTACTGGCTAATCTGCACTGGCTGAAGCAACATATCACCCTGTACTGGCTAATCTGCACTGGCTGAAGCAACATATCACCCCTGTACTGGTTAATCTGCACTGGCTGAAGCAACATATCACCCTGTACTGGCTAACATATCACCCCTGTACTGGCTAATCTGCACTGGCTGAAGCAACATATCACCCTGTACTGGCTAATCTGCACTGGCTGAAGCAACATATCACCCCTGTACTGGTTAATCTGCACTGGCTGAAGCAACATATCACCCCGGTACGGGCTAATCTGCACTGGCTGAAGCAACATATCACCCCTGTACTGTTTAATCTGCACTGGCTGAAACAACATATCACCCCTGTACTGGTTAATCTGCACTGGCTGAAGCAACATATCACCCCTGCACTGGCTAATCTGCACTGGCTGAAGAAACATATCACCCTGTACTGGCTAATCTGCACTGGCTGAAGCAACATATCACCCTGTACTGGCTAATCTGCACTGGCTGAAGCAACATATCACCCTGTACTTGCTAATCTGCACTGGCTGAAGCAACATATCACCCCTGTACTGGTTAATCTGCACTGGCTGAAGCAACATATCACCCCTGCACTGGCTAATCTGCACTGGCTGAAGCAACATATCACCCTGTACCGGCTAATCTGCACTGGCTGAAGCAACATAACACCCAGTACTGGCTGATCTGCACTGGCTGAAGCAACATATCACCCCTGTACTGGTTAATCTGCACTGGCTGAAGCAACATATCACCCTGTACTGGTTAATCTGCACTGGCTGAAGCAACATATCACCCTGTACTGGTTAATCTGCACTGGCTGAAGCAACATATCACCCCTGTACTGGCTAATCTGCACTGGCTGAAGCAACATATCACCCTGTACTGGCTAATCTGCACTGGCTGAAGCAACATATCACCCCTGTACTGGCTAATCTGCACTGGCTGAAGCAACATATCACCCTGTACTGGCTAATCTGCACTGGCTGAAGCAACATATCACCCCTGTACTGGTTAATCTGCACTGGCTGAAGCAACATATCACCCTGTACTGGCTAACATATCACCCCTGTACTGGCTAATCTGCACTGGCTGAAGCATCATATCACCCTGTACTGGTTAATCTGCACTGGCTGAAGCAACATATCACCCTGTACTGGTTAATCTGCACTGGCTGAAGCAACATATCACCCTGTACTGGCTAACATATCACCCCTGTACTGGCTAATCTGCACTGGCTGAAGCATCATATCACCCTGTACTGGTTAATCTGCACTGGCTGAAGCAACATATCACCCCTGTACTGGTTAATCTGCACTGGCTGAAGCAACATATCACCCTGTACTGGCTAATCTGCACTGGCTGAAGCAACATATCACCCCTGTACTGGTTAAACTGCACTGGCTGAAGCAACATATCACCCTGTACTGGTTAATCTGCACTGGCTGAAGCAACATATCACCCTGTACTGGTTAATCTGCACTGGCTGAAGCAACATATCACCCTGTACTGGCTAACATATCACCCCTGTACTGGCTAATCTGCACTGGCTGAAGCAACATATCACCCTGTACTGGTTAATCTGCACTGGCTGAAGCAACATATCACCCCTGTACTGGTTAATCTGCACTGGCTGAAGCAACATATCACCCCTGCACTGGCTAATCTGCACTGGCTGAAGCAACATATCACCCTGTACTGGCTAATCTGCACTGGCTGAAGCAACATATCACCCCTGTACTGGTTAATCTGCACTTGCTGCAACAACATATCACCCCTGTACTGGTTAATCTGCACTGGCTGAATCAACACATCACCCCTGTACTGGCTAATCTGCACTGGCTGAAGCAACATATCACCCCTGTACTGGTTAAGCTGCACTGGCTGAAGCAACATATCACCCTGTACTGGCTAATCTGCACCTGCTGAAGCAACATATCACCCCTGTACTGGTAAATCTGCCCTGGCTGAAGCAACATATCACCCTGTACTGGCTAACATATCACCCCTGTACTGGCTAATCTGCACTGGCTGAAGCATCATATCACCCTGTACTGGTTAATCTGCACTGGCTGAAGCAACATATCACCCTGTACTGGCTAATCTGCACTGGCTGAAGCAACATATCACCCTGTACTGGCTAATCTGCACTGGCTGAAGCAACATATCACCCCGTACTGGTTAATCTGCACTGGCTGAAGCAACATATCACCCTGTACTGGCTAACATATCACCCCTGTACTGGCTAATCTGCACTGGCTGAAGCAACATATCACCCTGTACTGGTTAATCTGCACTGGCTGAAGCAACATATCACCCTGTACTGGTTAATCTGCACTGGCTGAAGCAACATATCACCCTGTACTGGCTAACATATCACCCCTGTACTGGCTAATCTGCACTGGCTGAAGCAACATATCACCCCTGTACTGGTTAATCTGCACTGGCTGAAGCAACATATCACCCTGTACTGGCTAACATATCACCCCTGTACTGGCTAATCTGCACTGGCTGAAGCATCATATCACCCTGTACTGGTTAATCTGCACTGGCTGAAGCAACATATCACCCCTGTACTGGCTAATCTGCACTGGCTGAAGCAACATATCACCCCTGTACTGGTTAATCTGCACTGGCTGAAGCAACATATCACCCTGTACTGGTTAATCTGCACTGGCTGAAGCAACATATCACCCTGTACTGGCTAACATATCACCCCTGTACTGGCTAATCTGCACTGGCTGAAGCAACATATCACCCCTGTACTGGCTAATCTGCACTGGCTGAAGCAACATATCACCCCTGTACTGGTTAATCTGCACTGGCTGAAGCAACATATCACCCTGTACTGGCTAATCTGCACTGGCTGAAGCAACATATCACCCTGTACTGGCTAACATATCACCCCTGTACTGGCTAATCTGCACTGGCTGAAGCAACATATCACCCCTGTACTGGTTAATCTGCACTGGCTGAAGCATCATATCACCCTGTACTGGTTAATCTGCACTGGCTGAAGCAACATATCACCCTGTACTGGCTAACATATCACCCCTGTACTGGCTAATCTGCACTGGCTGAAGCAACATATCACCCTGTACTGGCTAATCTGCACTGGCTGAAGCAACATATCACCCCTGTACTGGTTAATCTGCACTGGCTGAAGCAACATATCACCCTGTACTGGCTAACATATCACCCCTGTACTGGCTAATCTGCACTGGCTGAAGCAACATATCACCCTGTACTGGTTAATCTGCACTGGCTGAAGCAACATATCACCCTGTACTGGTTAATCTGCACTGGCTGAAGCAACATATCACCCCTGTACTGGCTAATCTGCACTGGCTGAAGCAACATATCACCCCTGTACTGGTTAATCTGCACTGGCTGAAGCAACATATCACCCTGTACTGGTTAATCTGCACTGGCTGAAGCAACATATCACCCCTGTACTGGCTAATCTGCACTGGCTGAAGCAACATATCACCCCTGTACTGGTTAATCTGCACTGGCTGAAGCAACATATCACCCTGTACTGGCTAACATATCACCCCTGTACTGGCTAATCTGCACTGGCTGAAGCATCATATCACCCTGTACTGGTTAATCTGCACTGGCTGAAGCAACATATCACCCCTGTACTGGTTAATCTGCACTGGCTGAAGCAACATATCACCCTGTACTGGCTAACATATCACCCCTGTACTGGTTAATCTGCACTGGCTGAAGCAACATATCACCCTGTCCTGGCTAACATATCACCCCTGTACTGGCTAATCTGCACTGGCTGAAGCATCATATCACCCTGTACTTGCTAATCTGCACTGGCTGAAGCAACATATCACCCTGTACTGGTTAATCTGCACTGGCTGAAGCAACATATCACCCTGTACTGGTTAATCTGCACTGGCTGAAGCAACATATCACCCTTGCTGGCTAACATATCACCCCTGTACTGGCTAACCTGCCCTGGCTGAAGCATCATATCACCCTGTACTGGTTAATCTGCACTGGCTGAAGCAACATATCACCCCTGTACTGGCTAATCTGCACTGGCTGAAGCAACATATCACCCTGTACTGGCTAACATATCACCCCTGTACTGGTTAATCTGCACTGGCTGAAGCAACATATCACCCCTGTACTGGCTAATCTGCACTGGCTGAAGCATCATATCACCCTGTACTGGTTAATCTGCACTGGCTGAAGCAACATATCACCCTGTACTGGTTAATCTGCACTGGCTGAAGCAACATATCACCCCTGTACTGGCTAATCTGCACTGGCTGAAGCAACATATCACCCTGTACTTGTTAATCTGCACTGGCTGAAGCAACATATCACCCCTGTACTGGTTAATCTGCACTGGCTGAAGCAACATATCACCCCTGCACTGGCTAATCTGCACTGGCTGAAGCATCATATCACCCTGTACTGGTTAATCTGCACTGGCTGAAGCAACATATCACCCTGTACTGGCTAACATATCACCCCTGTACTGGCTAATCTGCACTGGCTGGGCAACATATCACCCTGTACTGGTTAATCTGCACTGGCTGAAGCAACATATCACCCTGTACTGGCTAATCTGCACTGGCTGAAGCCACATATCACCCTGTACTGGCTAACATTTCACCCCTGTACTGGCTAATCTGCACTGGCTGAAGCAACATATCACCCTGTACTGGTTAATCTGCACTGGCTGAAGCAACATATCACCCTGTACTGGTTAATCTGCACTGGCTGAAGCAACATATCACCCTGTACTGCTAATCTGCACTGGCTGAAACAACATATCACCCCTGTACTGGTTAATCTGCACTGGCTGAAGCAACATATCACCCCTGTACTGGTTAATCTGCACTGGCTGAAGCAACATATCACCCCTGCACTGGCTAATCTGCACTGGCTGAAGCAACATATCACCCTGTACTGGTTAATCTGCACTGGCTGAAGCATCATATCACCCTGTACTGGTTAATCTGCACTGGCTGAAGCAACATATCACCCCGTACTGGTTAATCTGCACTGGCTGAAGCATCATATCACCCTGTACCGGTTAATCTTCACTGGCTGAAGCAACATAACACCCCTGTACTGGCTAATCTGCACTGGCTGAAGCAACATATCACCCTGTACTGGCTAATCTGCACTGGCTGAAGCAACATATCACCCTGTACTGGCTAACATATCACCCCTGTACTGGCTAATCTGCACTGGCTGAAGCATCATATCACCCTGTACTGGTTAATCTGCACTGGCTGAAGCAACATATCACCCTGTACTGGTTAATCTGCATTGGCTGAACCAACATATCACCCTGTACTGGTTAATCTGCACTGGCTGAAGCAACATATCACCCCTGTACTGGCTAATCTGCACTGGCTGAAGCAACATATCACCCCTTTCTGGTTAATCTGCACTGGCTGAAGCAACATATCACCCTGTACTGGCTAACATATCACCCCTGTACTGGCTAATCTGCACTGGCTGAAGCATCATATCACCCTGTACTGGCTAATCTGCACTGGCTGAAGCAACATATCACCCTGTACTGGTTAATCTGCACTGGCTGAAGCAACATATCACCCTGTACTGGCTAACATATCACCCCTGTACTGGCTAATCTGCACTGGCTGAAGCAACATATCACCCCTGTACTGGTTAATCTGCACTGGCTGAAGCAACATATCACCCCTGTACTGGCTAATCTGCACTGGCTGAAGCAACATATCACCCCGTACC
>SSNP01000253.1:317984-331611 GCA_006937955.1 Pachypanchax playfairii | reverse complement strand
TAATGATTGTAATCTTCACACTCCCAAAACATTTATTTACTATTTTGATCAGTGAGCTTAGTAGAACAGAAATATTTTGTTTTCGGATCAATATGTATTGATGAATCGTGGAACCAGTGCCTGATGACATCTCTAATACTTTTTGCAGTTGCTGACAAAACCTGAAGAAACCGATCTGACAAATGAAATAATATTTTTCTGACATATACAATTTATATAATATACCTTCAGTAAATGGCAGTAAATTCACTTTTGTATTGAAAAATTTTGGGATGAAGACATAATTCTAGTCTGCTAAGATGCAGGAGCCCCCCCAACCTGCTCACACCTGTGCCAGACCTGTAACAATGGGGACAGTTTCACTACATTGGAAGATGGAAAATATGGCCAGCACATAATTAATGATTGTGTGAAACTGATGTGTTATGAATATAAATGCTTATACTGTTTAATCAATAAATCCTGTGTTTATTTTTGTAAATACATATGTGTACCTTGGGGGTCTCTCGACAGCGAGGGTTCGGTGGCAGCCTCCGCAGCACCGTATGGGGCCTCGCTGGAGCTCGCGGCTCGAAGCGATACGGCTCAGGGCCGCTAGCGTCCGCCACCGAACCCTCCTCCAGAACCTCCATCTCAGGGGAGGGAGGTGGAGAAAAATCTTCCACCTCAAAGGATCTCTCTGTTGCAAAACTTGACTCGCTATCGCTTGCCATTATGCACTTTAGCTGTCAGTGTCAGCGCCAAAGCCAACTGTCAATCACAGCCCAAACCCCGCCCACTAGCCCCCTCCCGCTCGTGCCCCTCAGTCCTCCCGGCACGCCCATTTCAGCGCCAGATTTGAAATCTCCCTGAAGCGGAAGTAAGTCTCTGGCAGGGGGGTTAGTTGTTCTTTCAGGGTTTGAGGTTGAAAAGGAGGACAGTGACTTGTTTTTCCTAGACATTAATAGAAGATAGGAGCTATTTCAGGATATTTACATTTAAATTTCCACAAATGATGAAGCAGATGTAAGATGTGTTTTAAATTAATTTGTTTTTTATTAATTTATTTTCCATCTTATGTTTGTTTATGTAGTTTCCTTTCTTCTTTCTTGGATTCTGGCCTCAGCTCTGGTGAGATACATAGGCCAAAGGGCCAAAGGTAGCCAGGTGAGAACCGGTTTTAACCTAAGTTAACTTGTCTGTCACGGGCTCAGTTAGTTTGGTGACCCACATTGCAGGAACTCAGACACAGACAGTACTCAGGTGCAAAAGTGAAAGGTTTATTTACAGTTCTGTACAGTGAGAGAATGTACTCGGTGGTCAGGTGCGTCAGGGGAAGTCTCAGCACTGTAACAGAGATACTCGTTAGTTCCAGATCCAAACTAGTAGGTTCACGTGATTGTGCAATTTCTGGTGAGGTTAACTCATGGGATTGTGTAGAAAGCAGAACTTGAAGGGAGGGGAGGGCAGGTCCAGTGCGGTGCTGTGCAGGGAGTTGGTGAGTCCAGGGTCGGGTGAGGAGGCTGGAGGGAGACAAACGGTGGTTCCAGGCGATCAGACACTGGACGCGAAGAAATCCCCTGAGCTCGAGGAGCAGGGTGAATAATCCTGAAGAGAGAAGGGTTAGTGCACACAAGGAATAATCCAAACGTTTATCAAAAATCTCAAAAATCACAAAAACACAGTTTCTCAGAATTACTAGGAAATAATCATAAAGATTTGGCACAAGGGAGCTACCATTCAGGTCAACAACCAGGCGATGAATGAAGGTCTGCCTCTGGCTTAAGTAGCACCCTGCTCCTCATCAGTACTGATCGCCACCAGGTGTTGTCAATCTGCCTCACTCTCCAGCGTAGATCCTCACTGCAAGGAGATGACTCACCCGACACAGAAACACACAGCACACACAAACACTGAACCTGACACTGTCAGGTTTATGTTTTTCATTTATTTTATTTTTTCCCCTCCATTTATTTTAATTTATTTAGTTTTATTTGTTTCTTTATTTATTTATTTATATCTCTTTTGTTCCTCTGGTGTACCTGGTGTTTGGGGGATGTATGTAGTTTAATCTTACCCAGTGGGTCTCAACACTTGGTCTGTTTGTAGTTTCACCAGCTCTACACCATCTTTTCAGAATAGTGTGGCACCGGGACGGTCTTCTTGTTGCACCACATGATGCCAATAAGGTAACTAGTGATTAATGTTTTACTGCAGTTGCTAATAACAGTCTCACATCTGGGGGTGATTATTTGACATCTCTCGTGCACACATTAGGGTAGCAGGACTCCATAGCACAGGGGGGCCTGCATGTTGTTTCTCCAGGGTCATGGTGGACATCGATTCTCAAAAGGTTGGTTCTTGTTAGTGTTGTTTTAGTATTGTTATTTTTGTTTGTTTAGTCTGTGTGTTCTGTATTGTTTTCTGCTGAATGACTTCGTTAGCACAGGATTCTTCTTCTCTTCAGGTGCAGGACTCCAAGGTGAGTGGTTCATCAATATAGACATGTTCCGGTCTAGGTGAGATGGTAAACCTTTCTTTTAGATCAGGATGTTAATTGTTTGCTACTGGTTAGTAGGAGAAGTTACATCTTGTCCATGTTTCTGGTTATTTTTAGATTATTTTATTCTTTTACCTGCAGGGTTTTGTGTGATTTTAGCCAGTGTTTTCTTTCTCTCCAGTCGTTTAGATGACAAGGGGTTTTGATTATGTCTTTGCATGTTGATTTTATTCCTTATGTGTTCTATGGCTTCTGTGCAGATACAGTACTGTAGGGTTGATTAAAGGGGACTGACTTGTGTTTTTGAGTGTTTGATTTTTACTTTTTTACTACTACTACTACTACTGTCATTTAGCAGACGCTTTTATCCAAAGCGACTTACATTGAGAGATTTTGATTAGTTAGGGGTTGTTATGGTTATTTTAGTTTGCAAAAGGCATTTCTTCTTTTAGGGTTTTGTTTTTGGGGGATTTAGCATTCCTTAAGGGGATGATTAGGAGTTATTTTACATTTTTTCTCTCTCTCTTATGTTGTCTTTTCTGTTTTTTTCTTAACATTTTATTTTATTTCATTTTTTTATCTTATTTTTGGTTTATTTTATTTTATTTTTAGTTGTGAGGTGGGCTTCAGTGCCTAACCTGGTTGACACTTGAAGTGGTCACTGTAGGTCAGAACAATATGGGTTTATATGTTATTCTGCTATTCTGTGCCGAAGTTACGTGTCGACGATTGCCCTAAAGAGAGATAGGGAGCCATGGAAGAGTTTAGATATGGGGTTTTCTTTTCTTTTTAAATTTTGGGGATTATTGGATTTTGGCTTCCTTGTTTCATTTTATTTAATTTTCCATTTATTTTCTTTAATGTACTTTATTTTTATTTCATTTTATTTTACTTATTTGTTTTATCTGATTATTTTTATTACATAGTTTAAGTATTATTTTTCCTTTTTTTCCCTTGGTTTAGTGGGTTATTTGTGGTTTTGGTTATTTTATAGTTGTTGTCTTCTCTTTCAACCTATTAGCTTTTGCCATTTATCGGTAATGCTTTACATTGCAATTTTGGGTAATGGTTACGGGCCAGGTGGTTCTTTCCTATCAGCTACAAGGTTAATTATTAAAGGTCTTGGTTACCACCAGGAAATGGTTGAAGCCAGTTTTTTTCTCTTTTTCTATGACATCCAGTGGTTTATGAAGATTACCTTTCAGATTTTCATTGACATTAAGAAGACTTGAATGAAATAACAATAAAATAAAGATTTTTTTTCTTTTCAGAAGGTTCTATTACATTGAAATGCATTAATAAAGGAGATTTTTCTGTGTGGTTTGAGTACAATGATAACTGGGGATTCTTCAATTACAGGTAAATTTCATAATGTTTCAATTGTGTTTGGGGGGATTATTTGATTTGGGTTCCTTGTTATTTGCTTATTCATTTTTTAGGGGTTGGGTTTTTCCTTTTTTATTTTTATTATTATTTATTTATAAATTTAAATTATTTTATTTATTTGTTTTTTGTTTTAATTGCATTGGGTGAGAGGTTAGACCAGTTATTTCCCTCATTTTATTTCAGTTAAGTTTTATTGATTTTCTCTTTTTTTCTTTTTCTTTTATTTTTGGGGTTTTAAAGGTTTTTGGGGATTTCTGATACTTTCCTGGATTACATGGGTATGGTGATTATATTATTGTAATTGGGTTATAATTATATTTCTTCATTAAGGTGTTACACACACACACCAAAGGACAATCTAGAGCTGCCAACCTCATGTATGTTTTTGGAGTGTGGGAGTAAACCCAACACATGCACAAGGAGAACATGCCAACTTCATGCAGAAAGGTACCAGTTCAGATTCAAACCCAGGACCTTCTCTCTGCAAGGCAACAGTGCTACCCACTGCACCACCGTGCAGCCCCGGTTCAACATCTGTTTTTCAACATCTGCAGTTCAAATTCAACTCAAATGATCTCATGTTGCTCGTAGTTTTCTTTCATTTTCACACACAGATTCTGTTTGAAGCTCATGAGATGAAGATAACAACTTGCCTTCATCTTTGCTTTTGAATAGAATTTTCTCCTCTTCATCAGCAGAGGTACGTCATTGATGAGGGACTGAGTATGTTCCTAAACCATCTGCTGCCATCTTGTGGTAAAACTTTGAAATTACAGGTCACAGACCAGAATCAGTGGGTTCCAGCATGTTCTTGTGCTGGACATGGAGATTCATGTGATTATATAAATGTTACCTGTGCAGGTGAGTGGAAGATTGAGGGAAACCTCCCACTGAGCTACACAGAAGAAACTACAGTTCAGGTTTTTGAAGTAAAGACAGATGATGTGAAAGAATGCCAGGTTTCAGATTTATTGCTTGTAAAATCATTTTAAACAGTTCAATTCTTGCTGATTCTTTGCAGACTCTGTACAGGTGAGATCAAATCTGACACCTGAAATATTCCATAACAAAGAATATCCATGAAAATCCATGAATATCCATACTGATCCATGTGTGGTACCATTATCATGAACTCTAAAAAAACATCTTTTTTTTATTCTGAAGAAATGTCACTTCTGTAACTCCAGTTGGTAAAGAGCAAATGAATTATCAAAAGAATCTGAAAACAAAACTTGTATTGGATCAAATCCTGTAAATTCCAGGAAGCTGCTGCGTTATCGCTAATGTTCAGTTCAGACAGATCAGCTCAGTGAAAGGTCAAAAGTATAAAATAAAAGCCTTTGCAGTCGAGGAACTAAATTTGTTTTCTAATTTTATTTTCAAGTGTGAAGAGCATTAAAATCAGCTAAAACATAAAAACTGCAGAACAACATCATTGACCAAGGCATCACTTTTGCCATCAAGATAATAATTTAAATTCCATAGCATGAAATACACATAATTTAAATAATATTAATCATTAATAGTCTCTGTGAGCCTCGTCACTGAAAAACCTGATCTATTGGTGAAGACAAAGTTCTATTACACCACTCACTTAGGAAAAAACATCCCATTTTCATATTTATATTGTTTAAATAACAGATTTTCCGTGACTTTACTTGAACATACAGTTTGCTCCCAGCTGCTGGATCAGACTACTGGCTAGAAGCAGTACTTGGGGCAATGAGGACAGAGAACTACAGTCTCATACTGATCACCAGGACTCTGTTCAGAGCTTTGGTCTCTTGTAAAGAAGCAGATTTTTGGGAAGCCCCTCAGTCCCTGTGCTCACACTAAAACCAAGTCTGTGTTGTGGTCACAAAAGATAAATCACAATAATCAACCCGAGTCACCTTGATCACCGTATATTTCATCCCAGCCAGAGACATCCATTTTAGAAGAGGGGTCCAAGTCACGTGATTTTAGTGAACCAGAACCCAGAGTCATCAGATGACGTATTTCTGTCTAGATCAACCAGGAGGGGCACTAAAACACCATTTATTAGTGTCAAAGACACCTTGTGTAGCTTTAAGAATAGACTTAAAACTTCCCTTTTTACACAATGTTTCCCGCATATTTTCTGTGTCAGTAGCTACGTTTACATCCAATCCAACTTTATTTCTAAAGCACTTTCACAGCAGCATACACTGCACACAAAGTGTCAGGACTTGGGGTTTTGGGCCGTGTGGTTATGTTCTGTATTCTGGGGTGTTTGAGTTTCTGTGATTTCTGGTTGTATTTCCCTGCCATTTAGTGCAGCTTTATTTTGCCCCCAGTCTAGTTTCCTGTTATGCTTTTATTTTGTTACCAACTGTGCTTCCTGTGTCTCCTCTGTTGCCGTTAGGTCTCTTGATTTGTATAGCGTTTACTTCCTGGGTCATCTCTCTTCCTGTGTTAAGTGTTTTTCCACCCAGGTGTTTCTAGTTTGCTTATCAGTTCAGTTTGTATTTAAATGGATGTTCATCAGTTTGTCTTTGTTCTGGGATTATGTTCGATACCCACTGGATTGGTTCGCTTCACGTTTTGGTCACCTCCAGCTGTAAGTTCCTTTTTATTCCTATTAAATAAGTTGTTTTTTACCCCATTCTGTTGTCCGCTCCCTGCGTTTGGGTCCTCCCTGCTAACCACCCCGCATCATGACAGAATCCCAGAACCATTATAAGGACCCAGCGGGAGCTACCACTAGCACTAACCTGCTAGTGGTATTTGCGGATCTGTTCCCGACCGAGTACGCCGAGTTAAGGGCTAGTGTAGTAGATTACATAGACACCATGGCGTACTCGGTCGATAGCTGGGAGCAGTGGGAGTCCACACAGCGACTCCTTAGGTTGTTTGCCGATTTTCCTTTTCTGCGTGGTACTCCTGACCTCTAGGAGCTGTATCGGGAAGCTAGGGGGGATTTTCAGGAGTTGTCCGCGTTATACGCTGGAGGGCTCCGCCGGGACTCAGTCCAGCTGCGGAGCGGGGTGCTCCGCCCAGCAGAGGTGCCGGGTGACATCGCTTCTCCTCCCGGATTACTTGCCCCCCAGCCCGCTTCCTGCTTCCTGCTCCCTGGTCGCGGCTCCGATGGCCTCCGGCTCTCCTGAGTCTCAGCCCCGGAGGTTGCGCCGCCGCCGCCGTCAGCGGCGGTCTCCAGAGGTTTCCAGACCTCATCTTCCAGAGGGTCCCGGTTCCAGAGTTCCAGGGGTTCCCGGTTCCAGAGTTCCTGAGGGTCCCGGTTCCAGAGTTCCTGAGGGTCCCGGTTCCAGAGTTCCTGAGGGTCCCGGTTCCAGAGTTCCAGAGGGTCCCTGTTCCAGAGTTCCAGAGGGTCCTGGTTCCAAGGTTCCAGAGGGTCCCTGTTCCAGAGTTCCCGAGGGTCCCGGTTCCAGAGTTCCCGAGGGTCCCAGTTCCAGAGTTCCAGAGGGTCCGGGTTCCAGACCGGGCTCCAGCCCACCAGGGGGTCCGGGTTCCAGACCGGGCTCCAGCCCTCCAGGGGGTCCGGGCTCCAGCCCTCCAGGGGGTCCGGGTTCCAGACCGGGCTCCAGCCCTCCAGGGGGTCAGGGTTCCAGACCGGGCTCCAGTTCTCCCAAGGGTCTCGACGCCTCCAGTTCTCCCGAGGGTCTCGACGCCTCCAGTCCACCTGAGGGTTCCGCCGACTGCTGTCCTCCAGGGGGTCTTCCAGCACCTCCTCCTGGGTTCGAAGACGACGCGCCTCCAACGCCGGGTTCCGAGGACGTCGCCGTCCGCGACGGTCCTCCTACGCTTCCGCCTCCTCCTGGGTTCGAGGACGTCGCCGTCCGCGACGCGCCTCCAACGCCAGGGTCCGAGGACGTCGCCGTCCGCGACGGTCCTCCAACGCCTGGGTACGAGGGCATCGCAGTCCGCGACGCGCCTCCAACGCCAGGGTCCGAGGACGTCGCCGTCCACGACGGTCCTCCAGCGCTTCCTCCTGGGTTCGGGTTCGGGGACATCCGCGACGCGCCTCCAACGCCAGGGTCCGAGGACGTCGCCGTCCGCGACGGTCCTCCAACGCCAGGGTCCGAGGACGTCGCCGTCCGCGACGGTCCTCCATCGCCTGGGTCCGAGGGCGTCGCCGTCCGCGACGCGCCTCCAACGCCAGGGTCCAAGGACGTCGCCGTCCGCGACGGTCCTCCAACGCCTGGGTCCGAGGGCGTCGCCGTCCGCGACGCACCTCCTATGCCAGGGTCCGAGGACGTCGCCGTCCGCGACGCTCCTTCAATACCAGGGTCCGGGGACGTCGCCGTCCGCGACGGTCCTCCAGTAGCATCAGCTCCTGGTCCAGTCTCATCAGTACCGGTTCCAGCTCATATCACATCAGCCTTCAGCCATTCAGGGGACCTGGCCCCAGTCTCCAGTGCCAGACCTCCAAGACCTCCTAGACCGCCCAGACCTTCAAGAACTCCCAGACCGCCTAGACCTCCAAGACCTCCTAGACCGCCTAGACCAGGGGTGTCAAACTCCAGGCCTCGAGGGCCACTATCCTGCATGTTTTAGATGTTTCCCTGTTTCAACACACCTGATTCAAATGATCAAGTCGTTAACAGGTTACTGCAGAACTTGTTGAAATGCAGAGGATTAGAATCAGGTGTGTTGAAGCAGGGAAACATCTAAAACATGCAGGATAGTGGCCCTCGAGGCCTGGAGTTTGACACCCCTGGCCTAGACCTCCATCTGGCATCAGCGGCCGTCTTTCCGCTGGCAGCAGCGGCCGCACTCCAGACGCCAGGCGCCTCTTCACTGCGCGGCCCCCCGGCCGCACTCCAGACGCCAGGCGCCCCTTCACCTCGTGGCTCCCAGGCCGCACTCCAGGTGCGCTGCGCCTCATCGCTTCGCGGCTCCCGGGCCGCTCTTCAGGCGCGCTGCGCCTCTTTGCTCCGTGGCTCTCAGGCCGCTCTCCAGGCGCGCTGCGCCTCTTCGCTCCGCGGCGCCCAGGCCGCACTCCAGGCGCGCTGCGCCTCTTCGCCTCGCGGCTCCCAGGCCGCACTCAAGGCACGCTGCGCCTCACCGGCTCTGCAACTCCCAGGCCACACTCCAGGCGCGCTGCGCCCCTTCGCCTCGCGGCTCCCAGGCCGCACCCTAGACCTTCGGCGCCTGTCATCGCGGCCTCCTGGCCGTCCTCCAGACTGTAAGAGCTCCTTATCGTGGCCTAGGCCACGTTCTGACTTTCTGCACCTAAGGCGCCTGTGGGTTCCAGGCCCTGAACTCTATACATCCTAGCCTGGTTTTCTGTTTTTTGACTCTGTTTTGGCCTTAGTTTGGTCCAGGCCGTCCTGTAGACTCTCTGTGCCTCACCTCACGGTCCCGGACCGTTCAGTAGAGTTTTCGTTTCGGCCTCCGTGCCGCTTCCTGGACATTTTGGCGCCTCACTCTGGTGGTTTCCAGGCCACCTTCTGACTCTTTTAGCTTCGGGCGCATTTGTTATTCCAGGCCGTGGACTCTGATGGTAGCCTGGTTTTGAGTTTTTTGTTTTTTGTTTCCTGTAACCATACTTTTGTCAGGTCCCTCCTTCCTTACCTCCCGCCCTTAGTGGGGTTTTGTTTTGGGGACGTCAGGTGCCGTCCCTTAAGGGGGGAGTCCTGTCAGGACTTGGGGTTTTGGGCCGTGTGGTTATGTTCTGTATTCTGGGGTGTTTGAGTTTCTGTGAGTTCTGGTTGTATTTCCCTGCCATTTAGTGCAGCTTTATTTTGCCCCCAGTCTAGTTTCCTGTTATGCTTTTATTTTGTTACCAACTGTGCTTCCTGTGTCTCCTCTGTTGCCGTTAGGTCTCTTGATTTGTATAGCGTTTACTTCCTGGGTCATCTCTCTTCCTGTGTTAAGTGTTTTTCCACCCAGGTGTTTCTAGTTTGCTTATCAGTTCAGTTTGTATTTAAATGGATGTTCATCAGTTTGTCTTTGTTCTGGGATTATGTTCGATACCCACTGGATTGGTTCGCTTCACGTTTTGGTCACCTCCAGCTGTAAGTTCCTTTTTATTCCTATTAAATAAGTTGTTTTTTACCCCATTCTGTTGTCCGCTCCCTGCGTTTGGGTCCTCCCTGCTAACCACCCCGCATCATGACACAAAGTGCTGTACAACAGAATATACATCAAGATAAATAAATGGGCACATTTAATCGGAATAAACGCCTAATCAGAACAAAAATACGTCATGTAAACATGTCAATCAGAATGTTTTGATCCGATGCAGCCTGATCAGAATGAAATTTCCTTCCGATCGAGAGGGGTGGTTTTGTCCCATCTTCATTCAGATAGACGTGCATGTATACACCCATTCAGAATAAAGGGATGAAAAAAGCCCACTGCGCATGCGTACAACTTCAGCGTGACGTCTTTCTGCTTTCGCAGACCCAAGTAGAAAACATGGCGGGAGGTAAACAGAAGTGGTCTGCTGGTGCAGTCATCCTGTCATCCTGCTCTCCTCTCCTGTGGTGGAGGAGCAGTAGTAATATGTATTCAGCCTCTAGCTTGGTTAATGCGACCAGTAAAAACCCAAACATAAAGGTAATCACCTGCAGAAGGTCCATATTGGGGATAACGTGAGTCAGCTCGAGCACACGATGGGGCGGGAAAGACGGGCAGAAAGGACGGAGTTTGTTTACTTTTTTTTTCTTCCCCCGGAAAGACAACTCGCTGTGCGCATGCTCAACTCATTTAACCTGATCGAGTGCTTGGTGCATGTGTACTCATGGCATGATCAGATCATTTCAGTTAGTGTCCATGTAAACAGGGATTTGGGAATTCCGATCGACCAAGATTTTAATCAGATTGGGGAAATTTGGTGCATGTAAACGTAGCTAGTGTCCTTCGTTCCCCGCACTTTTTTCAGTCTTTGCAGCAGTTTAAACTGGTAATATGTGGTAACAGATTTTTCCGACCGTCTTTAAACACACCGTAAGCTAACGAACTTCAGGTGCTGCAGAGAGCAGAGCAGCAACTTGTAAATCAGCAACAGCCAGCAAAAGACAAAAAACTGGACAGTTTCTTCCATACCAGTTGTGTAAGTTGAGTTATGCTGTTGTATGTATATGAAATTAGCTAAGCGATGGGCTAGTTAGCGGTACGTTAGTTAATACATCAGGTTTTACACCAACATGGAATTATTACATGTTAAAACTAAAAATAAAATATTTTATTTGTAATATTCTAGAATAGAGCTGTTGCTTTGCAGCGAGGAGGTGGTTCTGGGTTTGAATCCAGGCTGGGACCTTTCTGCATGGAGTTTACATGTTCTCCCCGTGAATGTGTGGGTTTTCTCCCACAGTCCAGAAACATGCAAGAGGTTAATTGGTGACTCTAAGTTGTCCCTAGGCAGAGGCGGAGCTAGAGGGGGGGCACCGGCCCCCCCCGACATCCCACCGGCCCCCCCAGGTGCCCCCCCCAGGTGATTGACATGTCACCCACCGTTATTCTGCAGTGGCTGGCCTTATTTGTGCAATATACACCATGTAATGCTGGCTTCAAGTAGCATGGGAAAGATAAACTTCCCCAGTTGTGAAGAGGAGATTACCAGTGTGTGTGCCTTTGTTGAATTGTAACACTGGAGGCTATCCTCAACTGACTGCGAGCTAGCATCTGCTCTAAAGAGGTGAAACCAATCACAGTATTTTTAAAGGCAACACTAACAACAACAACACAATTTTTTTATATACTCAATTAATCCTATCAATTAGAACCATTAGAACACAGAACATCTCCAGAGAGCAGAGGGCAGCTACTCAAAGCACCCAGGGAGCAGTGGGTGGGGGTTAAAGATCTTGCTCGGCACCTGGATGAACCACTTTGGGCGCTTGAGCAAGGTCCTTAACCCCCACTCACTGCTCCCTGGGTGCTTTGAGTAGCTGCCTTCTGCTCTCTGGAGATGTTCTGTGTTCTAATTGGTTCTAATGTTCTGTGTTCCTCCAGAGATGGGTAAAATGCAGTGATTTGAATTTCCCCGGTTGAGGATTTATTGAGTATAAAAAAAAAAATTGAAATTACAATGTTATGAATATATTTTTTTTAAAAATCTGTATGCCATTTCACTGCATGGTGTAGGCTGTAAACTAACCATTTAACAACAACAGTAAATAACTTTTAACACAACCCTCAGGATATTGACCTCGCCATGTTGAAAGGTTATCTCATCTCAGCACTGCCTGAGCTGACAAGTCGGGTATCATAACATTTTTTTCTGTTTTCCGGTGGAAAATAAAACGTGAGTAGGGTTCATGTGCGATTTCAACGTGAATATTTGGTATTTATCATAATTACGATACGACCTGAAGGCAGCATAAGTTGTTTGTGGACGCCATGCTGCCACAGCAAAGATTATCCAGCAGAAGAAGAAGTGGGGACCCATGAAGACCAGCTAATAGTTAAGAGGAAAATGCTCAAATCGACACACACGTATGTATATGTGTGTGTCTGTGTATATAGATATAGTACTGGTACTTGTCATTCTCAACTGTGTTAGTTGTCATTTTCAGTTGACCCCCCAGAGATATCCTTGGCCCCCCCATGGCCCCCCCAACGATAAAAGTCTAGCTCCGCCACTGTCCCTAGGTGTGAGTGTGTGCGTGAATAGTTGTTTGTCTATGTGTGGCTCTGTGATGGACTGGTGACCTGTCCAGGGTGTCCCCTGCCTCTCACTGAAAAACTGCTTGAGATAGACACCAGCTCCCTGCGACCCTAAACAGGAAGAAGCGGGTTTAGAAAATGGATGGGTATTCTTGTATGTTTAACATACAGTGGGGCAAAAAAGTATTTAGTCAGCCACCAATTGTGTAAGTTCTCCCACTTAAAAAGATCAGAGAGGCCTGTAATTTTCATCATAGGTATACCTCAACTATGAGAGACAAAATTAGGAAAAGAAAATCCAGAAAATCACATTGTCTGATTTTTAAAGAATTTATTTGCAAATTATGGTGGAAAATAAGTATTTGGTCAATAACAAAAGTTAATCTCAATACTTTGTTATATAGCCTTTGTTGGCAATGACAGAGGTCGAACGTTTTCTGTAAGTCTTCACAAGGTTCTCACACACTGTTGCTGGTATTTTGGCCCATTCCTCCATGCAGATCTCCTCTAGAGCAGTGATGTTTTGGGGCTGACGCTGGGCAACACGGACTTTCAACTCCCTCCAGAGATTTTCTATGGGGTTGAGATCTGGAGACTGGCTAGGCCACTCCAGGACCTTGAAATGCTTCTTACGAAGCCACTCCTTCGTTGCCCGGGCGGTGTGTTTGGGATCATTGTCATGCTGAAAGACCCAGCCACGTCTCATTTTCAATGCCCTTGCTGATGGAAGGAGGTTTTCACTCAAAATCTTACGATACATGGCCCCATTCATTCTTTCCTTTACACGGATCAGTCGTCCTGGTCCCCTTGCAGAAAAACAGCCCCAAAGCATGATGTTTCCACCCCCATGCTTTACAGTAGGTATGGTGTTCTTTGGATCCAACTCAGCATTCTTTCCCCTCCAAACACGACAAGTTGAGTTTCTACCAAAAAGTTCTATTTTGGTTTCATCTGACCATATGATGTTCTCCCAATCCTCTTCTGGATCATCCAAATGCTCTCTAGCAAACCGCAGACGGGCCTGGACGTGTCCTGGCTTCAGCAGGGGGACACGTCTGGCACTGCAGGATTTGAGTCCCTGGCGGCGTAGTGTGTTACTGATGGTAGCCTTTGTTACTTTGGTCCCAGCTCTCTGCAGGTCATTCACTAGGTCCCTCCGTGTGGTTC
>SSNP01000253.1:304036-317974 GCA_006937955.1 Pachypanchax playfairii | reverse complement strand
GAACCACACGGAGGGACCTAGTGAATGACCTGCAGAGAGCTGGGACCAAAGTAACAAAGGCTACCATCAGTAACACACTACGCCGCCAGGGACTCAAATCCTGCAGTGCCAGACGTGTCCCCCTGCTGAAGCCAGGACACGTCCAGGCCCGTCTGCGGTTTGCTAGAGAGCATTTGGATGATCCAGAAGAGGATTGGGAGAACATCATATGGTCAGATGAAACCAAAATAGAACTTTTTGGTAGAAACTCAACTTGTCGTGTTTGGAGGGGAAAGAATGCTGAGTTGGATCCAAAGAACACCATACCTACTGTAAAGCATGGGGGTGGAAACATCATGCTTTGGGGCTGTTTTTCTGCAAGGGGACCAGGACGACTGATCCGTGTAAAGGAAAGAATGAATGGGGCCATGTATCGTAAGATTTTGAGTGAAAACCTCCTTCCATCAGCAAGGGCATTGAAAATGAGACGTGGCTGGGTCTTTCAGCATGACAATGATCCCAAACACACCGCCCGGGCAACGAAGGAGTGGCTTCGTAAGAAGCATTTCAAGGTCCTGGAGTGGCCTAGCCAGTCTCCAGATCTCAACCCCATAGAAAATCTCTGGAGGGAGTTGAAAGTCCGTGTTGCCCAGCGTCAGCCCCAAAACATCACTGCTCTAGAGGAGATCTGCATGGAGGAATGGGCCAAAATACCAGCAACAGTGTGTGAGAACCTTGTGAAGACTTACAGAAAACGTTCGACCTCTGTCATTGCCAACAAAGGCTATATAACAAAGTATTGAGATTAACTTTTGTTATTGACCAAATACTTATTTTCCACCATAATTTGCAAATAAATTCTTTAAAAATCAGACAATGTGATTTTCTGGATTTTTTTTCCTCATTTTGTCTCTCATAGTTGAGGTATACCTATGATGAAAATTACAGGCCTCTCTGATCTTTTTAAGTGGGAGAACTTACACAATTGGTGGCTGACTAAATACTTTTTTGCCCCACTGTATATATATATATATACCTGAATATATAAATTAAAATGTTACTATGTAAGAATACATATGTTTGATTATGAAATCATATTACTATACTGTACACTGAGTTTTAGAAACCTAAATATTAATTTAATATAAAAACCCTTGTACATGTTTATATTTATTGCACCTGTGTATTTTCATGAGTCCATGATTATAGTTCTGCTTTATAAGTTTTGGTAATAAATATTCGTAATATTAATGCTATATAATTATTCCTAAGTATGTAGTATCATAACTACATCTCTGATGTTTCTAAAAACCCAAACCATCTGAAAATTGGTGTAAATTTGAGCAAGTTACAGTAATTTATAAAGTTCATGCAGCATAAACACTGTGATGAGTGGGAGCTGCTCGTCTGGTTGTTGCTTGTGCACGTTTGACTCCATTGATCAGCAGCAGCGACGAGTCATCTAGTATTTTGTCTGGTGAGGTGTTCTGGGTACGCTGCACCAGGAGGAGGCTCGTGAGAAGATCCAGAATGCGCTGGATGGACTAGAAGTCCCTCGGCTGTCCCGGGAATGCCTCGAGGTTCCCGCGGAGGAACTGGCTGTTGTAGCTGGGGAGAGCTGCTGCCACCCCGACCCGGATAAGCGGAGAATGGATCGGCTCGAATTGATACAGCTCAGGGTCGCTGGGCTCCATAAAGCCTCCCTCTACCTCCGGTGACGGCGGAGGAGAGAAAACATCCACCTCAACAGATCAATCAGTCTCTAAACTGTCAACGTAACTTTGGTCACTGTCTGTGTTTCAGTGTCAAATTAAGCTAGCTGTCCTCCTGATCACCTGTCCCCGTCCTCGTCCTCCTGCTCATCTTCCACACAGCTACGCCCCTCTGTTCATCAGGGCCCCTCCCACTTCTGTAGGATTTTTCAAATCTTGTTTGGGGAGGGACTGGACCTTCTCATGGGGTGCAGTTACACTTTAAAGAGATCGTTTCATGTTGTTAGTGAGAACCATACCACATTATCTATTGTTTAAATTTAAAGAGGTAATTTCATACAAATTTCATGACTTTGTGGTTATTTCTTAAGTATTAATCAGTAATATGAAACATTTTATATCTAAAAAACGTCAGGAAACACTGATTAACAGACCTTTCAATCTGTCTGCATTATAATTCGGGTGGTTCCGGCTCCTTCCATCAGGCTTCATCAGCAGCTCGTTCATATTCATTAGTTGAATTTGCTGGACTCTGATTGGCTAACAAACTAGCCTATGAGAGCAAGGTATACTGTTTCCTGCCCCGCTGCGCATGGTAACATCAGACATTCTCTCTTCCTGTTTGTTACGTCTTATGCTAACAGCTTTTAGCCAGCAGCATGCTAGGTGTGGTTTCAACTGCAGGAGCTGATGAATACTAATGAACAAAGGAGTTGTGATGAAACAGATACAGGCCGTTAGAACTCGGGAGAACTCGGGTTTTATCACCACCTGCGTAGTTTGAGAGATTAAAACTGAAAGAGAAGTTGTTGACCTGTTTTCACACCCAGTATGAAGGTAAGAACACCTGTGGAGCTAAAATATTCAACAGAAACCTCAGAAAAACTGTTTTTAATGGAAGGAACTCTTTAAAGTGCTCAGAATGCAACAAATAAATCCCAAGTTTTGATTTCATGGCTGGAGATATAGAGGAAATCATTAAACCTTATTTTTTAACAGTTCAATCTGATTAGTACACAACCATAAGGAGCAATCGGTCATGACATTATTATTTTCAGAAAAGTTCATTGTGTTCCGGCAGGAAAATCAGCAGGAACATTTGCCCATTCATTAATCTACTTTCTATCTATTAACGTTAGCATGCAAGAACAATTTGAAAGCCCAATTCGATAAAATTATCTCAGTTTTATATCAGAAGGAAAACATTTGAGTTTCAGACAGAACCATTTTAATGGATTAATCTCAACAAGTTTAATTTAGGCCAGTTATATGAAATCTTCCCAAAACAAATCCATAAAACTGTCATGATTTGTGGAAGATTGTGCGAACTCTAAAGTGGCCCAAACTCCAGACCAGCACACAGGAGACGAAGAAAAGTTAACCGTGTTTATTATGTACAGTGAAACAACAATCAAGTATGTGCAAGATGAACGGAGGAAACGGGAACTGGAGCGCTCCGGGGAGGAGGTCTGGCAGTGGAGGAGAAACAGGTTAGTGATGATCTAGTTTCCAATGATATGATGGCGATACTGCGGTGCGCTGGGCGCGTGCTCACAGAACTTATAGGTGACATGCTGGAGAGGGGAGTGAGGAGGAGGAACTGCGGTCTCAGCAGTGGTGGTGATGACGAAGGAGATCCAGTACCAAATCCAGAGTGGTTGCTGATACAAGGGTGACAGCGGAGATGTTCCTGAGTAGGTGTGGATGCCAGAGGGGTCCGGAGACAGACCAGGAGCCAGGACAGGAAGACGGTCATGGAGAACACGACTGGGAACAAGAGCCCTTCAGACGATGTGGCAGACGGCCAGCGCAAGGAGACGCTCAGGACCTGGAGGACGGCTCCAGGGACGGGAACTAGAGGACGGGAAGGAGAAGGGAAGGTAAGTACACAACTTTTAACTGACTATCAAAACTATCACACCAGGCCACACGTTACCACGCCGAAAGGTGGAACTAACTGGCGTCTGTCTCCAGTTCTCCCTCTTCAATTAAACCAGCCGTGGGTGGCTGGGCAACGAGCCACACCTGCACCTGCTAATTAGCTGCTGCCACACCCTGCAATCAGAGGTTAGTGGAAAAAAACCCAAACACCACACACGCGCTACTGAGAACCTAACGATAACATCGTAATGATGTTTTAAATGTAAAATAGTTTACCTGAAGAAACCTGTTTGTTAATCCTCTAGTATATATTTTTGGAAAATATTTGTCACTGGTTTCATTTTATACATTTAAATGAATAAATAAAATTTAATCGTTTGTGGTTGCTTTTTGCCCAAATAACAGTTTAGACTCTATTTCTGATCGCTTGGTCATAATAAAGTCCTAAAGGGCTGTGGAAAAGGGAAAAGGGAGAGAGGAGGGAACGGATAAAATATACTGCACTCATCAGACACTACAGACTACACTACAGCATCCTTGTTGTCTTATATTTCTTCTCTTGGCTCATTTCAGCAAGTTACCAGTTCGTAGTCTGTGGTACTTTGAAGACAAGTTGTAACAGCGTTGGGCTCCGTCTGACTCGTTCTCAGGCTGAGCAGGGTTGTTTTACTTAATGTAGAGGCTAATCTTAGGCTTTTCCAGTTTCTTTACTTTCTTCATTTTTAACCTCTTCCACAAATGACAGACACGGAGTGTCAGGTTCAGTGTTTTGTGTGTGCTGTGTTTTTGTGTCGGGTAAGTCATCTGCTTGCAGGAGGATCTACGCTGGAGAGTAAGGCAGATTATCTACACCTGGTGGCGATCAGCGCTGATGAGGAGCAGGGTGCTATTTAAGCCTGAGGCAGACCGTCATTCGTCGCCTGGTTGTTGACCTAAATGGTAGCTCCCGCGTGCCGTCCTTGTGAAAACTTTCCTTGTGATTCTGAGAAACATTTTTGAGACATTCGCGCTCCTTGTGAAGATTTTGGATTTTTCCCTGTGTGCAACTAACCTGTTCTCTCCAGGATTTGTTCACCCTGCTCCTGGCCTTACGAGAGATCCTCTGTGTCCAGCGTCTGATCGCCGGAACCCTGTCTGTCTCCCTCCAGCTTCCTCACCCGACCTGGACTCACCACCTCCCTGCACAGCACCGCACTGGACCTGCCCTCCCTTCAAGCTTAATCACCGGCATCATCCTGTGAGTTCTTCATCCTCCTCTCTGAGCAAGATCACATGATCATTACTGTGGCTCTGGAACTAACTCTCCTCTCCGTTACAGTGCTGAGACTTTCCCCTGGCGCACCAGATCACCGAGCACATTCATTGCACTGTATATAGAAACTTGTAAATAAACCTTTCACTTTTGCACCTGAGCTGCTGTCTGTGTCTGAGTCCTGCAATGTGGGTCACAAAGATCACTGAGCCCGTGACACGGAGACTATTTTACACGTCAGTGGACAACGACGGTAAAACAACCGTGTTGCTCCGTCCGCCATCTTTTATTTCTCAAACTCAAGTGAAAACAATTCTTCTTCATGGGCATTCACAGGTAACAGCGCCCTCTAATGCAAACAATAACAACGATATTATCTCTGTAAATACTTATGAATTCTCCATTTTAAATGTACATCGTTTTTAAATTCAAATGAAATTACACTTAATTGTTAAACAAAATACCAAAAAATACATGAAAGCGGAAAATATATATAAACCACTTATGACCTTTGAGTAAGCTTTATAAAATGGCGCTTACACTGTAGTTTAGCTTTTATTCCTAAAATGTAATGCTAATTCATCCTACTTTAAAGGAGACTTAGTGTTTTGGTTTTAGAAGAGTTTATTTTCAGCTGTAATAAGATAACAGGGAACACTTTGTAATGGAACAAATGTAAACATAATTCTGGAGCTGGATTTGAATGGTTGTTAAGAAACATACGTTGATTGTTTGATTGGCGAAGGTGTGCTGATGCTGTGATCATTTTTGTTTGAGCTGTGCGCACTTCAAATGCGCGTTCCCAATGAGGGGCACAAGTGCATAGGGTGTCCCGAATCTCCAGAGTGGAGAATCGTGCCCTTGGCTCCGTCCCTTTCAAACGCTTGAGCCGCATTTTGCCAAAGTCCGCATCAGTGCAGACTTCAGCGAATGATATTTCCCACAATGCATTGCTGCGTGTGAATTTTGACGGAAGAAGAAGAAGAAGGTGGAGAAATGGCTGAACCATACGGACCAAAAAAACATTTTCTCAAGTGTAGAATCCAAATAATCAATATTTTATTTTATTGTCTAGATGTGTAATTACAATTGATTGATTCTCTGTTGGAAAGATGTGTCTCATATCTGATAAAAAATATAATTAATTAATAACGGTACTGACATGTATTTTCGGACATGATATACTATCAGTTTAATCACTTATCCTGTCTTATACACCTCCTTCGTTCCCGTGCTTCATTCTCCTCAAAATAAATGTTTGTTGGAGTTTTTAAATCATTTCTGATATAAAAATATTGCAAACAGCAACCGGCACTGCCATTTTGGTTGTCATGGAGAAAGAATGCTGTGGCACGTAGTGCTCACTGTCCCAATTCTGCTAATATGTTCACACTCGTTCACTACACACTTCGAACCCTTGTGTGAACTTCTGCTAAGTGCACTTCGTGGAAGACCGTATGGTGCAGTGTGGATAGTGGGACAGGGCCATACTGTAACGTCACACACTTTGCTTGGCGGAAGAAGTAGTTCCGACCAACTGAGCATGATTTATACAGTTTTCCAGTTAATGACAAACTACATATGTACAGGGTGGGCCATTTATATGGATATACCTTAATACATTGAATTGAATTGAATTGAAAATACTTTATTGTCCCACGGGGGGAAATAACATGGAGATACAGAGAACAGCTTGACCTTCACTCTCCAGGCTGCCAAGGGTCACAGTGTACGTTGCTCAGGCCAGCCAAGATCACACAGGAGAATACATACATACATATACATAAGCATGCAACAACCTATGTGTTAGAAAAAAGAAAGATGAATAAGACTAAATTTTCATCAGGGGAGTTTAAAGTGTTGACCTTCGGCTCAGCCAAAACAGAGATAAAGCCCAAGTTAGAGCAGACTGCAGAATTCAGCAGTCTTTTCAGTCCATATGGTACACTTTTTTCCAGTGGAAGTCCAAAACAGCAGAAATGAACCAAATCACATGAAAAACAGCCAATCAATCACTTCTCCACACTGAACCAAACCTGCAGCTTCTCCAAGATGACACCCTTCCTTCCAGTGAGATCCTAACCACATCAGTATGTGATCGAGACCCCCCGAGCTTGATAGTCCGAGTGCTGCCAGATAAGGTTGTTGATGTCTGGTGAACGCAGTAACCGGGTCATTGCAGCAGATTTCAATGCAAGACACCCTACGAGACAATCCATCTCCCATGCTACAGTTTGCAAACTGCTTGCTAAGTTTCGTGAAACTGATTCAGTGTTGGATTTGCCAAAATGTGGACGCATGAAAACTGTCACTGATTAAGAAACATCAGTGGCTGTTGTTAGGTTTTTTCCTTATTCTATCAAAACCTGACAACTCTGCTGGATGCTTCTCAACTCAGTCTCTTTATTCACTTGGAAACAGCAATAACAGATAACATGAATCATCACTCCCAAATCAGTCGAGCCAGTGGTGGCTGGCACCTCACAATTACCTTGGATTAGGAAAAACAAAGTGTTCTGAGGGAGAATGTGTAAGTTAGATAACAGTAGCAGGTCAGATAACAGGGCCTGCGCGACTGCTTTCGCACAGGTCATGCAGGAGATTTCTTCAAAGCTGGTGTCAGACATGAACATGTATAATTCTGTTTTCCATTCTCTATCATTTCGCCCCTGATTATACATGTGAATGCGGTGTAACAAACAAGTGATAAAAACAACTATTCACAAAATATCTACCTGTTGCCCCTTGTTTTCACAAGTCCAAGCTTCATTCCGCAAAAGCCCACAGCATAGCACTCGCTGCATGTCACTAGAGAGTGGCATTAGTCGAACATCCCTTCGGCGGATATTAGCTACTCACAAATGACACCCTTACAAACTCCAGCTACTGCAGCAACTCAATGAGGATGACCCAGATCGGTGCACAGAATTTGCAGAATGGGCAAAACAAAAATTGGAACAGGACCCTCAGTTCACGCAGAAAATTCTGTTCAGTAATGAGGCACACTTTTATGTGAATGTTGAAGTTAACAAACAAAACCACCGCTATTGGTCTGACACTAACCCACTTTGGATAGATCCCTCCAAGACTGTTGGAACAAAAAAAGTGATGGTATGGTGTGGTATATGGGGTACAAAGATAGTGGGGCCATTCTTCATCAATGGAAACCTCAAGACCACTGGATATTTGAAATTTCTACATGATGATGTGTTTCCCTCTTTATGCACTGAAGCTGGCACGTTCCCTGAGTTTTTCCAGCAAGATGGTGGACCACCACATTATGGGTGTCAGGTCCGAGCATTCCTATATGAACAGTTTAATGGAAAGGGGATTGGTCATCGTGGGCCAGTTGAATGGCCCCCAAGGTCTTCCGATCTGACCCCCTTAGACTTTTATCTTTGGGGTCATCTGAAGGCAACTTTCTATGGTGTGAAGATACGAGATGTGCAGTGTTAGGTTTTTTCCTTATTCTATCAAAACCTTCCATTATTATAAATATAAGAAATACGATCACTCAAGAAGTTTGGTCCAAAACTCAGCCGAGGAGAGTACCAGCGCTCGAGGCATGTCTGCGAGCCAGCCCTGATAACTCTGCTGGTCCCTCTTCAGCTCAGTGTCTTTATTCACTTAGAAACAGCAATAATAGATAACATGAATCATCACTACAAATCAGTGGAGCCAGTAGTGGCTGGCGCCTCGTAGTTACCTTGGATTAAGAAAAGCAAAGTGTTCTGAGGGAGAATGTGTAAGTCTGAGAACAGTAGCGGGTCAGATAACAGGGCCCGTGTGACTGCTGCACACAGGTCATGCAGGAGATTTCTTCAAAGTTGGTGTCAGGCATGAACGTGTATAATTATATGTTTTCCATTCTCTATCATGCAGCACCTGAAAGTACAGATACTGGAAGCCTGTGCTGTCATTTCTCCTGCGGTGTTGCTATCAGTATGTGAAGAGTGGGAGAAGAGGGTTGAACACATTTTAAAAGTGGTCAGAAACTTGTAAATAACTCACGAAAGAATAAAGTTTTATTCAGGTGTATCCATATAAATGGCCCACTCTGTACTTAAAATGACTAAAATATCGATAATCGATTCCTAAACATAAAAAGCTGGAATCGGAGGTATCGATCTTTTAGGATCAATCCACATATCCCTACTCCTCACATTTCATACTAGCATAGAAGGATTGACAGGATATTCCAGCAGTGGTCGGCAGGGGTGGCTGTTTGTTGGCCAACTTGGATTCAGAGGAAATTTTCCTGTAGTTACACTGACTGAACACTGAATTGACCTCAATGAAGTATGGCAGCAGAAAGCACTCTAGAGGCTAATATGCAGTTCCACCACAGAAACCAATGCATTAAAGCAGAACAAAATAACTTTTACAACTTTAAGCTACAGTTGTGACACTTGTCTAAGTGGATGCTCACCGAAAAACATGTTCAGCTTCATATTAGACACTCTGGACGTCTCTGGTCCCCTATATTACACTTAATAACGTCAATAATGCGGGTCGCAGCAGGAAGTGGTGTTCTGATGATTTATGCTGCCCTGATAAAAAATGCCTCCATAGTACGAATTAACAACTTATTTCATAATGAGATGTTATTAGAAGTTTATACAGTATTCTTGTTTATAGTGAGTGTGTCCTGTTAATTATTTAAACATATTTTTATGATCCTTCCCTGATATTTTCTATTAAAAAGCCCTCTGGGTCCTTATCAGCCATTGTTGGGTCCTTCTGCTCTGGGTGTGTCCAAACATTTGCCTGTTGCTCTGACAATGTCAAGATGAACATCTATGCTGGAGAGTTGGTGCAGGCTGATTGACACCAGCTAGCAGAGATCATACTGATGAGGAACAGGAGCCTTATAAGCAGCAGGCAGACCTCCACTCGTCGCCTGGTTGTTGCCCTTAATGGTATCAAACCAAAGCCACTTCCGAGTTTCCGAGTATTTATAGATGTTAATATTTCCGAGTAATGTTTCCTGTGTTTCCGAGGAACCCTGCCTTCTCCTCAGACCACCTGCGTCCCTGCTCCTCCAGTCCTCCGGAGTCTCCTTGTGCTCCCTTTTGAACCTGATCCCGAGTCTCCTGTGTCTCCCTGTGAACCTCCCGAGCCCTGATCTCCGCCGTCAGCCTGCCTGCTCTCTAGCGGCTCACCTGACACACCCACCTGGACTTCATCTCTCCACAGTCACATCTCTGGACATTCCTCCTCCTCGTGCTCCTCGTTGTCACCCCTCCCGAGAGTCTCTTTCCTCCGGAGTACCTCTGTGACGGTTTAATATATATACAGTGACTAACATCTCATTTCTCCTCCAGTACCGCCAGAAATATCATAAAGCCTTGCTTAGTGGCATTTAATGCAAGAGTTTGGAAAATTAATGTATCTGCCCGCATAACATTGATTCAAAATCTGTAACAAAACACTAGAAGAACTGGTCGAGACACAGCACTAGCTACCACCGTGTGCTGAAATAATCCAGACATCTGTCTGTTTCTTCTCCTCGCAACAATCACTGCAGTCATTTCTGTGCCAAGTTGAGATGCATTTTTGAAGGCGGTAAAAATAGGCGCAAAATTAGAAGCTGCAAACATTTTCAGGTTTGATAGATCACACTGCGCCTGAAACGCCCACTTATTTACATCTTCTCCTCCCAATATTTAGCATCTTCTGACAGAAATGCCCACATTGTGTCTTCATCAAGGGCAAAAGTGCTAAAATGACTTTGTGCGTCTAGCAGCAGGTTTAACAGGTGCAGTTCTACCTGTGCATCATTTGTAAATCACCTGCTGCTTGTTTTTGCAGCTGCTGAGCGTTTTGCACCTGTTTTAACAACCGCAAACCTGATAAATCAGGCCCTCAGACTGTTAAAAGTAAACTAGGCATGAGGGTGGCGTGAACAAAGTTCATGACATGGGGACCTAAAATATTCTACAGAAACTTGAGAAAAACGTTTTTTTATGGCAATGTTGTTTAACACAATTTTCAAATTAAAATGAGAATCCATGTGTCTTTATTTTTCTAAACATTTAAATTATGATAAGACTTTTCTAAGGATACAGCGATAAACTCTGAACAACATGACAGCTGAGGCTGATGGGATGCCCTTTCCACCCACATGATGTCTTATCTGAGACATTCTGAGAGGAACTTGAAGTGACTGTCCTTCCACTGCCGGAACAGCCTGAGGCAGCAAACAGCTAATTAAATGAACTGAAACAAGGAATGCTGCTGAAGCAGAAACAGAAACTGGTTCAACCAGTAAACTGTCCATATATAGAACATGGATCATGTTAGGATCATTTCAGAGAACTCATCCAAGCAGACTTGACAAGGTGTTTTCTTTTATTTAAACAACAGCATCCCCACACCTCATGTTTATGTTTACATGTTGACTGAAACACAGCAAATATAATAAAAACTATGAAGGGTAAAGGTTTAGCACATCAAATAAAAGAGTCAGAAGACAACAAGAAAAAACCCCGGAGATTCCAGATCCCTGCTGAAACTGGTTTCCTGTCTCAGAGTTCCTTTCTGTCACATGTGCAGTACATACTTAAAATTACACCCAAAAAAAACAACGTCATCCTCATTTTAGAGAAGTAACGTAGATAAACCAGAATAATTCCACGTAGTGATTCATGACATCTGCAGACTCTCAGACACCAAGGAGCCAAACTTCATTGTGGTGAGAAAAAGAGAAATAAGACTCATAGAAAGCTCCAATAGAAGTCTGGGTATCGAAGCCGATCCCAGCTCCAGTCAAAGTCTGTTTAAGAGCATCTCCATTTTCCTTACAAGTTTCTTGACTTGGGCTTCCTCCAAAAGTCCTGAAGGTAGAGAGGAACAGTTAAGTCTAGGTCTGTTCAAGACAGGTTTGGATCAGGATTATTTCACATTCTGACCCAAAACATGGGGAAGACATTACTTATAGCCAATGTGGGTTTTAACAAGTAAATGAGGCAACAGCTCACTTGACATAGATGGTGGAAGGACCTCTGTTCTCCACAAAGACCAAAGTATCAAACACCTTAGGTGTAAAACCAGGAGGCAGAAACCAAGACAAGGTGTAAACCGGAGCATCATCAGTCCCGGTGTGGGTAATCAGTACAGGCCAGGTGTCTGGGATTTCATTACCTGGAACAGATCAAAGCTTTCATCCATATGAAGAACAGAAGAACTCAGAAACAGCTGAATTCTTTCCTGAATGCAAAACATGTTCAAAATGAATATTATTTATTTTATTTTAAATATTTTAAAATGAAATATTGAGAATAAAATATAAGGAAGTATTTTTTAATGAAACCTGTTTAATGAGACAGTTAAAAGAAAACAAGATTAATTTAAGATAAAAATAGAAATAGAACTTAATGTTTCTCTGGTGAAAACATTAAACATGAAATCCGTTTTGTTTATTTAAAATGTTCTTAAGGAAAAAGCTACATGTGCTTTAGTGGTTCTGTTAAAGGTTCAGTTAGTGTGAGATAGTTTGTGTTGCGTGTCACTCCACAGCTGGACACAGCTGCAATCAGCTGTTATATATTGTAGATGCACCAGCAGCAGCACACTCAGACACACCTGGCACTTCCAATCCTTTATACAAGGAAGAAGTTTGATGGAACTCTTCAGGTGTTTCAGATGGTGAGAAGTTATGTCTGCTCTCTCACCTCCAAACTTAGATATGTTAAACAAACTTTTCCGTTCTGACCCAGATGGATGTTTTGGTGTTATCCCGTGTTTCATGTTAAATGTAGTGTGAATGATTCCTGCTGGCATCATGAGTGAAGGTGTGTGTCGGAAACAAACATTCTGATTTACCTGCTTCCTTCTGCTTCTGCCAGAAATCCTTTAGCTTGTTAGATGCAGCTATGAAATTGGAGCTCCCAGAACCTTCTATTTTGGTACTGACCCATTTGGTGGCAACATAATCACGCTTCTCAAAATTCTGCACACAACAGAGTCCACACTGTTCATACTATCTGGAACAAGGACATTGAGACTGTAATGATACGTACCTGATTTGTTTCATCAACCGTGTACTCTGGACACAGCAAACCGTGACAATATTCTGTGTAGTCTCCACTGCAGAATGGAACCAGAACAAGAAGTGACAAGAACACTAGCTGTTCCATCTTGAAGACCCTGCAGAGAACTGAGTCTCTGCTCCAGCTTCACAAACCTCAATAGTGATTCTAAAGTTACCAGATTATCAGGTCATGCAGCCACGCCCACAGGAGGGTGTACCTTCATTCTTTACTGCAGGAATTCATGCATCTGTTCTGAGAAAGACCTAAAGGGAAAACAAAACCCTGCTCTGCTGTTTATCTGTGATTCAAGTCCTCATGTGACATCATCAGAGCAGTTAATGCATCTACATCACAGGTGAAAGTCATGTGGTGGGTTTCCTCTGGGTTCCCCATGTCCTCTCACTGTGTGTGGCAGCAGAGGTGTGTATGTGCGTGTGTCTAGGTGTGTAGCTAGGTGTGTGTCTGTATGTGTGTGTGTGTCTGTGTGTGTGTGTAGGTGTATGTGTCTGTATGTGTGCGTGTGTCTAGGTGTGTAGCTAGGTGTGTGTCTGTATGTGTGTGTGTGTCTGTGTTTGTGTGTAGGTGTATGTGTTTGTAGATGTGTGTGTGTGTAGGTGTATGTGTGCGTGTGTCTAGGTGTGTAGCTAGGTGTGTGTCTGTATGTGTGTGTGTGTCTGTGTGTGTGTGTAGGTGTGTGTAGGTGTATATGTGCGTGTGTCTAGGTGTGTAGCTAGGTGTGTGTCTGTATGTGTGTGTGTGTCTGTGTTTGTGTGTGTGTGTAGGTGTATGTGTTTGTAGATGTTTGTGTGTAGGTGTATGTGTGCGTGTGTCTAGGTGTGTAGCTAGGTGTGTGTCTGTATGTGTGTGTGTGTCTGTGTGTGTGTGTGGGTGGGTGTGTGTGTGTTTGGTGTGTGTCTAGGTGTGTAGCTAGGTGTGTGTCTGTATGTGTGTGTGTGTCTGTGTTTGTGTGTAGGTGTATGTGTTTGTAGATGTGTGTGTGTGTGTAGGTGTATGTGTGCGTGTGTCTAGGTGTGTAGCTAGGTGTGTGTCTGTATGTGTGTGTGTGTCTGTGTTTGTGTGT
>SSNP01000253.1:280771-303684 GCA_006937955.1 Pachypanchax playfairii | reverse complement strand
ATTTTGGTACTGACCCATTTGGTGGCAACATAATCACGCTTCTCAAAATTCTGCACACAACAGAGTCCACACTGTTCATACTATCTGGAACAAGGACATTGAGACTGTAATGATACGTACCTGATTTGTTTCATCAACCGTGTACTCTGGACACAGCAAACCGTGACAATATTCTGTGTAGTCTCCACTGCAGAATGGAACCAGAACAAGAAGTGACAAGAACACTAGCTGTTCCATCTTGAAGACCCTGCAGAGAACTGAGTCTCTGCTCCAGCTTCACAAACCTCAATAGTGATTCTAAAGTTACCAGATTATCAGGTCATGCAGCCACGCCCACAGGAGGGTGTACCTTCATTCTTTACTGCAGGAATTCATGCATCTGTTCTGAGAAAGACCTAAAGGGAAAACAAAACCCTGCTCTGCTGTTTATCTGTGATTCAAGTCCTCATGTGACATCATCAGAGCAGTTAATGCATCTACATCACAGGTGAAAGTCATGTGGTGGGTTTCCTCTGGGTTCCCCATGTCCTCTCACTGTGTGTGGCAGCAGAGGTGTGTATGTGCGTGTGTCTAGGTGTGTAGCTAGGTGTGTGTCTGTATGTGTGTGTGTGTCTGTGTTTGTGTGTAGGTGTATGTGTTTGTAGATGTGTGTGTGTGTGTAGGTGTATGTGTGCGTGTGTCTAGGTGTGTAGCTAGGTGTGTGTCTGTATGTGTGTGTGTGTCTGTGTTTGTGTGTAGGTGTATGTGTTTGTAGATGTGTGTGTGTGTGTAGGTGTATATGTGCGTGTGTCTAGGTGTGTAGCTAGGTGTGTGTCTGTATGTGTGTGTGTGTCTGTGTTTGTGTGTGTGTGTAGGTGTATGTGTTTGTAGATGTGTGTGTGTGTGTAACAGCATGACAGGAGTACTAAAGGATTTTGATCTGCAGGTTCTGCCTCCAGAATAAACACACAGGTATCAACTGATGCTTCCAGAACAGACACAAACCCACAGAGATCAAATCAAGACCAGCATCAACATTCTTGCTGGTTTATTTTATATTTGGTTTGTTTTTATTGCTCTAATCTAAGAACATCTTCAAATCTTCAGTGGCTCCTCCCATTTCTGTCAGTCTTCATCTGGTGGTCAGCACATGTAAAGCAGTATTACACTGAGGACATACATGTCAGGCTTTACATGTTTTACCTTAAAGCTTTTAATGACTAGAGCTGTATACAGTGTTTGACATGAGAGGACTTGTGGTCAGACCAAGATGAGCAATGAATGTTCAGTTTCACAAAGCTAGCTATGATTACATCTCTGTGTGACGTCTGCACAAAGATAATATCTTTAAAAAAAAGATATGCATGATTAAAGGAACTTAAGGCAGCTTTACAAAATCTGAGTCAGTGCTGCCGCGACAGGCGCTGTGGCTAACTGCAGCCACCAGCCAAGCCGGCACGGGAGCGCGCACAGACACTTTACAGACTGTTCGTCTTCACAGCACTGCACCGGGGAGGCTAACATACTTCACGTCAGGTCTCTCCACTCTGTTATTTGATTTGATCTCATCATTTTCATACTGTATCAGGCTCTAAACACGACCTATAATGTTTTCTCACCTGGTCACAAGGAAATGAGCCATGTCAGCATCCGTTTTCACTCCCAAATGCAGCTGAAGTTCCCTCCATGAACCGAACGTATATCCAATATTTATGCGGGTGCCTGCCCGGCTTCGGTCATATTTTTTTTTAGACTCACGAGATGCCGCTGATAAAGTCTTTTTTTTCTTCGTGGTGCCACTTTTTTGGGGGATGAGAGTGGATGCAGGTCGTTTGCTGGCTGCAGAAACATCCATAAGTATACCTTCAGTGTTTGAATCCAAGTCCACGGCGGCCATGTTCTTCCTGTTCAAGAGCTGTCGGCAACGCGCATGCAGCGTCAATTTACGTCACATCCCTACAACTGCGCGGGAAATTCGGACGTCGAACTGCAGCGCATTATGTAGCACACAGCGTTTCCAAGGCAACAGACATATATGCGGATGGCCTCGTTATTTTGGGTTTTTAATGCTTCATGACCCATTAGCATTGAATAAACTGGAAATGTATGTGTAGTTTTTCACAAATCTTGCCTTATGTCCCTTTAAAGTACATAAAACTGTACAGATAGATGAGAATATTCATCTAGATACACAGGAATTACAAACTCATGTTCCTGATAAATAACATCTTCTGTGTGTAAATGTGTAAAAAGTGTCACATCAAACTCACCAAAAATAAAACAAAGTGTAAAAACATGTTACAGCAGCAGCTGGAAGAAGCCCTGTAAACAAGTTCAAATGAAGTTACCATGGTATGCTTAAAGTCTATGGGGTGGCAGCAGTTCAGGAGGTAGAGCAGATCATTTGGTAACCTGAGGGTCACTGGCTTGAATCCCCACTCCCTCTGGAAAAGATGGCCTTGCCTTTGTGTCCTTGAGCAAAACACTTCACCCATCCTGCCGACGTTTTAATACTACAGGTTTCATAAGGACCTGGGCCACAGAGACACAGACTGAATGAAAAGGCCACCTAGAGGTCTGAGGTTACAGGTAACCCAGTTACTGAACCTCCTTATTCAGTTTTCCACTCTGAGCGTAATCAGCATGGCGGGTCACAACAAGGAGGAAGAAATTCCTCCTGACGGTAAAAGACATGCTGCAGAACAAGATCAAAGACAATGATCTGGTCCAACTGGTTGTAGAACAAAATGATAAGAGAACAAGATGGAGACACAAAGACAAAACTAGTTCAGGTCCCAAAGGACAGGACGAGACTTCCAACAGAACCAGAACAAGGATGAGTTCTGCCTGGACCCACTGGGGTCTGAGAGGACAGGAGAGAGACCCAGAGAGAGCTTTATTGTGTGATTAGGATTGTAAATCTCAGTGCTGATGGTGAGAGAAGAGAACAAAATCAGTCCCCCCGCCTCTGCACACCAAGTGAGGTTGGAGACTGGAAAATCCAGGTTGATCCACGCTGACCAGCTGGTTCTCTCATCATCAGATGTGGAATTCTGCCGACAGGTCAAACTGTAATGCCATCATTAAATACAAGTCAGAGTGAGTTGAAAAGGGAAAAGATTTAATATAATTTCCTGCATGAAATAAGAGTCATACAAACGTTGGTACATTAGAATGAGGTTCTGCCTGTGATGATGCTGATACAGGATCAGAAACCTGGATGTCACCAGACCAGAACATCATAGACAGATTGATAAACTGTAGCCACGAGTTTAATCTAAGCACAGGTTGTTATTGTGATGTGTTTGTACACACTGCAGTGACCTGCTGACCTAGAACATCCCCTACAGTATACCACAATCTGAACAAGAGACATTTCTAGAGTGAGCTCATGCGAGGGTAATAAGGTGGAATTAAATGAACAGAATGTGGCATTGTGAGTGTTACGGCAGAAAAAAATTGAAAACCTTGCAGTAAAAAAACAACGACAAGATGAGAATAGAAGACTAACTAATGATACATGAGAGAATCTAACATAAAACAGAGCAATGACTATAGAGAAAAAGCCATGAGTGAAGAAGAGTAAAAGTTAACATAACATAATGGGATAAAGCTAACCCTATACCAAAAAGGAGCCATGAAACTAAAGAGGTCAAAACAAAGAGGAAGGACTATGTCACACATAGAGATAATCTCTTGGCATTCTTGGGGGTTTTTGACATTCATTTTGGTTTCATCTAAGACTAACGTAAGAGTTTTCAGTTGCAAGTTTTCTGTTTGTGTGAGGGTTTGTTTTGTTATCTTCTGGGGAGCCTGTCCTTTCTTGGGTAGTGAACTCTTGGGCCAACAGCACCTCCTGCTGGCCTTTGGGGACGGCAGTGAGACCACACCTGCAACCTTGTGCTGCAAGGGAGATTCTCACAAGATCTAGAGTTTTCCAAACCCACAAAAATCCATCTGGAACTAAACTGTCTGACTCAACTTCACTGGTGGTTCCAAGCAGCCACCCGACCCTCTGACCACCACCATACAGGTAGCATGGGTGAAGTGTTTAGCTCACGGACACTAAGGCAAAGCCATCTTTTGATGGTGATAAACTACACAAATGTTGTAGCCACAGCTGTCCTGGAACACACACAGACAGAGGCGATGCTGCCAAACACCACCTCTGTCTTGCTCAAGGACACAACAGCCAAGGGACAGGGTAAGGGTTATCTGGGGAGAGCGGGGATTTGAGCCAGTGGCCCTCTGGTTACCAGATGATCACCTGAGCCACGGCCGCTACTGTAGTACAGTGCTGTAAATACAATCTGAGTAAAGTAGAGGATAGAGAGGTGATGACATACCTGTTCTCCAGTCGGAATGTCCTTTTTATGGACATCACTGTGAAGCAGCCTAGATGTGGTGGACTGTCTGCCCAGCTTCCCTCATAGTCAGGCCATGGTTAACTAATTCAGTGCCACTTTCAGATTTCTATCCCCCTCAGTACCAGACATTGAGCATTTTTACAGATTTTTGAGGGCTCAGAATATTTTGTCCTATGATTATGTGAAGTCTGAAACCACCATCACAAAGATGAGTCTTTCTTCTTTCAGCAGCAATAAAAAATGTTTGTACCTTTTTCTGTTATTTAGTAATCTGCAGTACAAAAGATACCTGTTTTTACTTCTTACTTCAGATACTGATCGTGGGAACCTGCTGATTGGAGCTGGCAGTCACCCAACATATCGACAAATTTGAAAAAATGGAAAGTATGTAACCTTATCTGGCAGCACTCGGACTAACAAGCCAGAGGGGTCTGGATCACATCCTGATGTGATTAGGATCTCACTGGAAGGATGGGTGTCATCTTGGAGAAGCTGCAGGTTTGGTTCAGTGTGGAGGAGTGATTGGCTGTTTTTCATGTGATTTGGTCCATTTCGGCTGTTTCAGATTCTCCACTGGAATAAAAGTGTACCATATGGACTGAAAAGACTGCTGAATTCTGCAGTCTGCTCTAACTTGGTCTTATCTTGTTTTGGCTGAGCCAAAGATCAACACTTCCAACTCTCCTGAGGAGAATGCAGATGAGGCACTCAGTTCCCCTCCAGTTTCCCTTCTCACTCCAAATGCTGGAGCTGGAGTAACAGACTCGCAAGGAGAGGGAGTTCCTGATAAAAACATTTGAGGGGGTTCCGGGTGAAGATGGCTGCCTAGAAGATGTGTTTTCACTGTGCTCCCACTCCCACCTGCATTTATTACAGTGTAAACGAATGCGGCTTTTTAACTCTTCCACCAGTCCGTTGACTGAATATTTCAGGAATACACAACAGCTTTGAATACCCCTCTTGGATAACAAGTGATGTCGAAACAGACGAAGATACAATCACGAAAGATGACGGACGCCATGACCAGTATTGCTAGCCAAACTGACATGCTAGCAGCAACAGGTAGCCAGCCTTCATATACAGTGGACAACGAAGCTCTCAGTCATGAAGTGACTAATAGCATCAGTGATGTAACAGAACAAAAACTGTCTAAATTCTCTGGGTCTCTAGAGAAAAATTCATTTTCACTAGAAAAACTCACTACACACGTCACGGAAGCAGAGCAGGGAATCTCAGACGTGGAAGATGGGGTTACTGGCTTTGCAGGAAGATTGACTGAAGTTGAGGAGATGATTAAGATCATGGCCAAAGGCTTAGACGACATAGAAACTGGAGCAGGCGCGACAATATCCGCATTGTTAATTTGAAGGAGGGCGCAGAGGGTGCGGAGGGCAAGAACCCTATACAGTTTCTTGAAGCCTGGCTACCAGCGACGCTTGGTCTAGGAAACAGCGCTGCAGATAAAACTCGCATCAAAGTTGACCACGCACACCAGGGCTATGCACACCCCAGACCGGTGATTATAACCCCTCCTTTCCACAGGATGTGTCAGCAGCACGTTACTGAAGCAGCTCGTGTCTCGCTCGTGTATTCTGTTGCTTGGCCCTTTCCACCAGGTGCGTATCAGACGCGTAGCAGCAGGGAAGCAACCATCACCGAAAGAGCACGAAGTCACGCGAGATTAGCAAAATCACACGTGACTTCATCAGTATATACAACTACAAGCAGAAAAAAACTACAACATGGCTCCAAAAGGTTTGTGTTTTATGTTCTTTCCATTTTATGTAAATATGAAAGACATTTAAAGATCCAGAGGGCTGCTTCCTTGAAGCGTATTTCGGTTTTGTAAAAGTTTATAGCGGGGGTCTACAAAACCCAGTTGTCGAGTGCCATTGTTCAGCAATTGTCTCTGCTTCACCACGACTCAATCAAACAAGGTTGTGAGAAACTGTTTTTCAACCTCAATCTTCAAGGTAGACGTCTTCCCGTTTCCAAAATGTCGAACTTGTGATGCGTTTCAAAAAAATAGAACCGCCTCGTATTTGCCGCAACATGACGGTCCTGAGACGTGTTCGACTCGCACTGCTGACGGATGCGGTGGAAAGGGTTCTATTGACTATAGCGGTATCTATAAGCTGCGTATAACGTGTAACTAGTTTTCAGTTTTGTTGGGGGGGGGGGCAAAGGTGGGATCTTTTTTTTTCTCCTTAGAGTAAAACTTCTTCTGGATGCACCTGGCCGTGTAATACCACCCAGTAGGTGGCTTCTTTCTTTTTTATTTGCAAGATATTTATGTTTACTTTAATTCCTTACATGTCTATGTGGTTTGTGTGTGTGTAATGGTTCTTTTGCAATCGGTTCACGATGGTTTTGGATCTTGCACAGTATCATTATTATGATGGGTCCTCTTGTTCACAATGGGTTGCCATTATTGGCCCAATGATTGACAGATTGTATAATAAATAGCACAAAAATTGTGACACTTAATGTCAAGAGAATTAACCACGTAATTAAGAGACATAAAATACTTGCCTTGCTCAAAAAAGATGGGGTGCAGATTGCTTTACTCCAAGAGACACACTTGACTCATCTCGAACACTTAAAACTCAAGCGTGACTGGGTGAGACAAATGTACTTTTCCTCTTATGAAATGAAATGAAAAATACTTTATTTATCCCAGAAGGGAAATTCAACGTTGTAGTTGTTTTTTTGTCCAACAATAAAAAAAAAAAAAAAACAATAATGAAGACAATAATATAATAATAATGATCAAGGTCTGTTCTTGTTGTGGAGGCTAATGGCTGCAGGCAGGAATAATCTTTTGTATCTTTCGGTCTTGCATCGGACCTGAAGAAGCCTCTCACTGAACACGCTCTGTTGTTTGATCACTGTGTCGTGCAGAGGGTGAGAAGAGTCCTCCATCATCTTCATCAGCTTGTCCAGCATTCTTTTTTGTACAATCAGCTCCAGCGGCTCCAGAGATACTCCCAGCACAGATCCAGCTTTCCTGATCAGTTTGTTGATTCTCTTCAAGTCTCTGGTTCTGATGCTGCTGCCCCAGCAGATGACTGCAAAGCTGATTGCACTTTCCACAACAGACCTATAGAAGATTTGCAACATCTTGGTGCAGACATTAAAAGATCTCAGCTTCCTTAAGAAGTAGAGTCTGCTCTGACCTTTCTTGTAGATGTATTCTGTGTTGCATTTCCACTCTAGTCTTGTAAGAAAGCTGTAGTCCAACCACTTCTGAAGAAACCCAGCTTAGACCCTTTGGTGCTGGCAAACTATCGTCCTGTTTCCAGACTTCCGCTTGTCTCCAAGATTTTAGAGGAATGTGTTCTTTCTCAACTGCAACCCTTTTTGGATATGAATAGCATCTTTGATCCATTTCAGTCTGGTTACAGGACATTCTGCAGCACTGAGTCAGCACTTATTAAGGTTTTTAATGATTTGCTTTTAGTGACTGACTCTGGTGGCTCTGCTATTTTAGTTCTTTTAGACCTGTCTGCTGCTTTTGACACAGTTGACCATGCAAATCTTTTATCTCGTTTGGAAAACTTGGTGGGGGTCAGGGGGACTGCTTTTAAATGGTTCCAGTCTTACCTGAGTGGGAGGTCTTTTATGGTCAGTTTGGGGGACTCCATGTCATCCTGTGCCCCTCTCCTCTGTGGAGTCCCCCAGGGTTCAATTCTTGGACCGATTCTATTTTCTTTATACCTCCTCCCACTCAGGGAGATTTTTAAAAAGCATGGAATGTCCTATCATTTTTACGCAGATGACTGTCAGATCTACATCCCGATTTCTAAGAACAGTCATTGCCCCCTGACGCCCCTGCTCGACTGTCTGGGTGACGTCAAGGCTTGGTTAACTCAAAAATTTTTAAAGTTAAATGAAGGAAAGACAGAGGTGCTTGTATTAGGCAATGCCCTCTTAGACCAGGGACCCCTCAAAAATTATGCGTGTCCCAGAGTCACCAGCCTTGGCGTCACCATAGACAGTGATTTTAAACTTGACAAACAGGTCAATAGTGTTTTAAAGTCAAGTTTTTATCATCTTCGTCTTTTAGCAAAAATTAAATCGTTTTTATCTTTTAATCTGTTTGAGCAAGTTGTTCACGCTTTTATTTCTTCACGTTTGGACTACTGCAACGCGCTTTACTCGGGCATCAACCATAACGCACTGTCCCGGCTGCAGTTAGTCCAAAATGCAGCGGCGTGGCTTTTAACAGAGGCCAGAAAATGTGAGCACATTACCCCTATTTTAGCTTCTTTGCACTGGCTTCCTGTCCGTTTTAGGATAGATTTTAAAATTTTACTGTTCTTTTTAAAGCATTAAACGGACTGGCCCCTCAGTACATCACAGACCTCCTTCAAATTTACTCTCCGGCACGCACACTGAGGTCTGAGGGTCAGCTCCTCCTGGTGGTCCCTAAGACGAGACTGAAGACCAGGGGGGACAGGGCTTTCTCTGTCGTCGGCCCACGACTATGGAACGCTCTGCCCCCCCACATACGTACCGCTCCTACTGTTGAGTGTTTTAAGTCTCGTCTTAAGACCCATTTTTATTCCTCGGCTTTTAACACTGTTTGAGTTGCTTGGTCCTCTGTGTCTTTTATAATTTGTATTGGGTATTATTTGTTTTTTTCTATTTTTAGTTTAGGATGGATCTATTTTATTGTTTTTATTATTTTTCTGATCTTTTTTATTTTTTATTGTGCGTGAAAATCCCAGTAGATCAGCAGTTTCTGAAATACTCAGACCTGCCATTCTGGCACCAACAACCATGCCACGTTCAAAGTCACTCAAATCACCTTTCTTCCCCATACTGATGCTCGGTTTCAACTGCAGGAGATTGTCTTGACCATGTGTACATGCCTAAATGCACTGAGTTGCCACCATATGATTGGCTGATTAGAAATTAAGTGTTAACGAGCAGTTAGACAGGTGTACCTAATAAAGTGGCCAGTGAGTGTAGGTGACAGAGAGCACCTCGCAATTAAGCTTGCCTTGGAGGAGCCACAAGAACCTGGAATACATCCAAGCTGCCAGGAGACTCAACCCCCGCCAGTTCCACTGGTCCTTATTCTTCTCTAGATTTAACCTCACCATCTCATACAGACCCGGATTTAAGAACGTCAAGCCCGATGCCCTATCACGCATCTACCAGCCTGATGACTCTCCAGACCAGTCCACCTCCATCCTGCCCTCCTCCTGCGTGGTGGCCTCTGTCACCTGGGACGACGAGGAGGCCGTTCGTGCTGCGCTCCAGCACGATCTTGATCCCGGGGGTGGACCGCCCAACAGGACGTATGTGCCTGCAGCTGTCAAACCGCAAGTCCTCCGCTGGGGCCATACCTCCCGGTTCTCCTGCCACCCCGGAGTCAGCAGAACCATTGCGCTGCTCTGGAGATACTACTGGTGGCCGTCGCTGAATAAGGACGTCCAGGACTTGCTGCCTGCTCCACTTGCACCCGGAACAAGTCCTCCCATAAGCCACCAGCCGGTCTCCTTCCCCCTCTCCCCATACCCTCCAGACCCTGGTCACATCTGTCCCTGGATTTCGTCACTGGTCTCCCCATCTCTCACGGCAAGTCTGTTATCTTAACGATTATTGATCGTTTTTCGAAATCATGCCACTGTATTGCCCTGTCTAAACTGCCTTCTGCCCAGGAAACCGTCAGACTACTCATCCAACATATTTTCAGACTTCACTTCGTGTGCTCTTTGAACCTCACCTCCTGGTCCGTCACTTACCCTGGGTCAAGTATGCGCACAACACACACACTTCCTCTGCCACTGGTTTGTCTCCTTTTAAAATGTCAGTTTTCAGCCTTCTCTCCTCCCAGTCTCTCACCCTGACCCTGTCATCCCTTCCATCCGCAGTCACATCCAAAACATCCATAGAAACTGGAACAGCACCAAAAACACTCTTCAACGTACTGCAGCCCAGAACAAGGTCTGTGTGGATCAGAAACGCATCCCTGCTCCCTCTTACTCTGGCTTTCTGCCCAGGACTTCCCCCTCAAGGCTGTTAACCATAAGTTGGCCCCCCGTTTTCTTGGTGCCTACACTATTGACTCTGTTATCAGCTCCACTACTGTCCGTTTGAAACTCCCTTCTCACCTCCGTCTTCACCCTGTCTTTCATGTCTCCCAAGTCAAACCAGTCCACACCAGTCCCCTCTGCCCTGACGATCCTCCTCCTGCACCCTGTATCATTGATGGACACCCGCCTTCACTGTGCGTTGGATTGTGGGAGTCTGTCCTCCGGGCCGAGGAAGTCAGTACCTCGTGGACAGGGAGGGGTACGGTCCCGAGGACCGCTCATGGGTCCCACGGTCCTTCATACTCGACCCATCCCTCATCAGTGACTTTGAAAATTCCTCCACCTCCTCCACCTTAGTTCAGCCATCCACCTCCATCTCCTCTGCCCCCAGTCCAGTCCAGGCCCTCTCGTAGTTTGTCTTCCTTTTCAGGATCCGTGTCATCCTTGGTTCGGCCGCCAGGAGGCGTCCGTTAAGAGGGGGGTACTGTCAGGCTCTCAGCAGCTGGTGTGTGGTGTTTGTTTTTCCTTGCTGCACTAACTCTCAATGTGCAGGGCGTGGCAGCAGCTGATGAGTGGCTGCAGGTGTGGCTTGTTACCCAGCTCAGTAGAGCTGGGTATTTAAGCAGAGGAGGAATTAGAGACAGAGGCCAGTTTGTTCCACAACATTAACGTGTCCCGTCTCCTGGAGCGTCCCTCCAGGTTCTGAGGTGCCTCTGCGCTGGCCATCTGCTGCGCCATCTGAGGACTTTGTACAAGGGCTCTCCTGTCGTGTGTCACCACGACCACATTCTATTCCACTGTATATATCCTGCACAGTACTGTATATAATAAATGACTTTCAACTGATCCCTCTGTTCTGTGTGTTGGTCTGGAGTGAGGGTTTACTGCGGCGTTCAAACAAACCACAAATCATGACACTGGCACAATGGAGGTGGATTTAAAGCATGTTGGAACAGCTGCCTGGGCAAGAGACATGTTGAAAATGTCTGTGAATACCCCGGCGAGCTGCTCTGCACATGCTTTGAGTACGCGTCCAGGGTTGCGGTTAGGGTTTCAAATGTGAAGTATGTTTTTGTGCACACTGAAGTTAGCTCTGCTTCTGTGCTGATACAACAGTCCCCAATTTACAACACCTTGTTGTTACAGACCTTTCAAAATAAAAGCACTGGCACTATAACTGCAATGAGAAAACAATGAACATTATTAACAATATTAGCAAGATCATTTACAGGAAGGAAAAGGGTAGTGGAGAACTTAATATTGTATGAGAAAGAATTTGAACAAGTAAATAAGTTTAAATATCTAGGAGTTATATCTGATAGAAAGTCAGTGTGGAAAGAGAACATAAGTAAAAGAAGAAAGATGTAATACATATCATGAGGTGTTTGAGAGGATATGAGTGGGGGGCTAGTACTCAGGCTTTAAGGTGCATGTATAGTGCACTGGTTTGGTCAGTAAAAGAGTATGAGAGTATAGTTTATAGTTCAGCATCTAAGACATTGATGAAAATGATTGAAGTTATACAAAGCCAAGCACTGAGTGTGTTGTGGCGCAATGAGAACTACACTTTGTGTAGCAGTGCAGGTGGAAATGGGGCAGATACCGATAAAGCTTAGAATTAAACAATTAGCATTAAATTACTGGACAAGTTGACAAGGGTGTACAGATGAGGAGAGTATGACAAAAAAAGGCATTACGATGGGAAAATTAGAAAATAAAAAAAGGAGGTAGTTGGAAAGTAGAAGACTGGCAAATGAGAGTAAGATCCAAGGTAAGGTGCAAGTTAAAGTTTTTATACACTGCTAACTAAAAATGGATATTTCCAGAAGTTGATATAGATGATATTATTTATGATAAAATGATAGTGAAGAGAAAGGAAACTAGCATAAAATTAAAGATAGTTTAAGAAGGAATTGTGATTTATTTTGCAATTATTTACAGGCTTTGCTTGTAATGGTTAATCTGCCAGGCAGAACTCAAAATGCACAGACACTGAGCCAGGTAAAGTTTAAAAGTTTTAATAATAAAAGAATGGTAATGATACAGCGGTGCTTCAGGACTCCAGCCATGGGACCAAAACTCCGGCACTGTGATGAGGAGAAGAGAATTACTGGCTGAGAGTGGAATCTGTCAGAGCTGCGGGAGATGTCACTTCTGGTCTGCCGGGTCTGGGCGGTGAATGAAGCTCAAGAGACAAGGATTTTTAAGGGCAAAGATCCTCTCCGTCCGTCAAACATTAAACACTCCTGAGACAACAACAAATCCTCTTCTCCAGTCAAAACACGCATGGGAATAAATCATCTTTATCAATTAGAAGGTAATGACAACAAGACTTACGAATGGGCTGAATCCAAATCCAAAACCAGGTAAGGTCAAATCCAGAGATCCAAACAAAATAGCAAAAACGCCAGAAGGGATGAGGCAAAAACTCTTAGTCAGGAACAGAACTGAGGTCATGGGCACAGTGATCAAAACACACAGAACAAGGTACAAGAAAATGGCAAGGAACAGTACAAACTAGAGCAGGGGTGCCCAAAGTCAGGCCTCGAGGGCCACTATCCTGCATGTTTTAGATGTTTTCCTGCTTCAACACACCTGATTCCAATCTGCAACATCTCAGCAAGTCCAGCAGAAGCCTGTTAACGACTCATTCATCTGCATCAGGTGTGTTGAAGCAGAGGAACATCTAAAACATGCAGGATAGTGGCCCTTGAGGACTGGAGTTGGACACCCCTGAACTAGAGAACTTGACTTGGGTTAAAGAACATGTCGATAGAATAGAACAGTGTTTCCCAACCCTGGTCCTCAAGGCACACTGTCCTGCATGTTTTAGATGTTTCCCTGTTCCAACACAGCTGAGTTAAATGAGCAAATTACCAAACAACTTGTCTTGTAATTTGCTCATTTAACTCAGCTGTGTTGGAGCAGGGAAACATCTAAAACATGCAGGACAGTGTGCCTTGAGGACCAGGGTTGGGAAACACTGGAATAGAATGTCTTTATTGTCATTATACAAGGTACAACAAGATTAAAGCCATGCCCAAGTCAGTGCAAAAAGTATGTAAAAATATAAATATAAGTAAAAGTTAAAATAAAAAAGATGATCAAAATTGAAATGTATAAAATAAAAAGATACATTTGTATGGAGAGGAAATGTAAAAGAGTATGTACAATGTACAATCTGGCAACAAGAAAAGCCGCCATCTTACTACTACTACTACTACTACTACTACTGTCATTTAGCAGACGCTTTTATCCAAAGCGACTTACATTGAGAGAACATACAAGCAATCTTAAATAGAGCCCAGATCTCTAGGGGCTGGTTTTTCAAAAGGTTTAATCTGGATAAAATTGATCCGGATTTAGTAGTCGTTTTTTTGTGATCTGTGATCACGTAATCCATTTTTCTTTTGAGCCAGTTTTTCAAAGCAACATCGGTTTGGATCAATCTGATCAGCAGGGCCGGTTCTGGGCATAGGCAATTTTATTTTTTTTTGGACAAACTGTTGGACACACCATTCATCTCATGTAAAGAGCAAATTAAGTAATAATTAAATATCTATCTATATCTATCTATCATCTCTACTGTTCATTTTAGTGTGAATAAATTTTTTTGCAATCTAATCCAGTTATTGAGTTACATTGTTTCTGTTCTGGGCAGTAGGGGGTGCCAAAATCCTTTTTCGCCTGGGGCACCATGCAGCTCAGGGTCGGCCCAGCTGATCAGGATAGGAACTTTTCAGGATCACCAAATCTGGATAACCATTGCTCAAACAGGATAGGAAATCCCAATGTAGAACTATAGATATGTAAAGAGCAACAAGTAGAATAGCCAGTATGGGGTCAATATAAGACACACATTAACACACACATTTAAAAAAAACAAGAAAAGTTTAAAATATAGATGTATTGAATTCAATAAAAAGACCCAATATCAAATACTCAACAATACTTTCAGACTTCTTCATCTGATGTGGAGAGACCAGCTTGTCTGAGCGTAGCCTTTAGGAGGCGGATCTCAAGTCTGGCCTTGGTTTGCTGCAGTTTGGTCAGAGTCAGTTGTTCCTCTGCCAGAATGAGCAAACAGGACAAGCAACAAGGGACACAATAGTTAGACACTATTTCTGATTTTGATTTGTTTTGGATTTCAAAAATCAGTGATTGCCATTCTTTGCATTTTTTTGGTTATTCTGTAATCATTGCATGCATTACTAATAAATATTCTAAAAACAAAAATATTTTTGATTGTGATGAATATACACTCATCGGCCACTTTATTAGGTACACCTGTCCAACTGCTCGTTAACACTTAATTTCTAATCAGCCAATCACATGGCGGCAACTCAGTGCATTTAGGCATGTACACATGGTCAAGACAATCTCCTGCAGTTCAAACCGAGCATCAGTATGGGGAAGAAAGGCGATTTGAGTGACTTTGAACGTGGCATGGTTGTTGGTGCCAGAATGGCTGGTCTGAGTATTTCAGAAACTGCTGATCTACTGGGATTTTCACGCACAACCATCTCTAGGGTTTACAGAGAATGGTCCGAAAAAGAAAAAATATCCAGTGAGCGGCAGTTCTGTGGGCGGAAATGCCTTGTTGATGCCAGAGGTCAGAGGAGAATGGCCAGACTGGTTCGAGCTGATAGAAAGGCAACAGTGACTCAAATAACCACTCGTTACAACCAAGGTAGGCAGAAGAGCATCTCTGAACGCACAGTACGTCCAACTTTGAGGCAGATGGGCTACAGCAGCAGAAGACCACGCCGGGTGCCACTCCTTTCAGCTAAGAACAGGAAACTGAGGCTACAATTTGCACAAGCTCATCGAAATTGGACAATAGAAGATTGGAAAAACGTTGCCTGGTCTGATGAGTCTCGATTTCTGCTGCGACATTCGGATGGTAGGGTCAGAATTTGGCGTCAACAACATGAAAGCATGGATCCATCCTGCCTTGTATCAACGGTTCAGGCTGGTGGTGGTGGTGTAATGGTGTGGGGAATATTTTCTTGGCACTCTTTGGGCCCCTTGGTACCAATTGAGCATCGTTACAACGCCACAGCCTACCTGAGTATTGTTGCTGACCATGTCCATCCCTTTATGACCACAATGTACCCAACTTCTGATGGCTACTTTCAGCAGGATAATGCGCCATGTCATAAAGCTGGAATCATCTCGGACTGGTTTCTTGAACATGACAATGAGTTCACTGTACTCAAATGGCCTCCACAGTCACCAGATCTCAATCCAATAGAGCATCTTTGGGATGTGGTGGAACGGGAGATTCGCATCATGGATGTGCAGCCGACAAATCTGCGCCAACTGTGTGATGCCATCATGTCAATATGGACCAAACTCTCTGAGGAATGCTTCCAGCACCTTGTTGAATCTATGCCACGAAGAATTGAGGCAGTTCTGAAGGCAAAAGGGGGTCCAACCGTTACTAGCATGGTGTACCTAATAAAGTGGCCGGTGTGTGTGTGTGTGTGTGTGTGTGTGTGTATATATATATAGAGCACCTGCTTGTTCGTTTAAGCCCTGAGCCTTTTTTTAGAGTTTTGTTCGAAAATGACAGGCCTGTAATTAAAAAAGTATATTTATGTAACCACAAGATCTATTTGATTACTTTTGGTCAAATATTAAAGGGAACCTATGTGAAATTTGTTAAGATGAGTAAATATCAGTTTGTGTTATTGTTAAAGTGTAAATCAACATGGTACATTGTTTTTTTGACTCGATGCTTCTGTTTTTATCTTTGATCTTTTTATCTACTTATTTAATGTTAAAATGTTTGTCTGTTTCCATTCTAGACCTAAATTTACAACCAATAAAATATATTTTTCTTTTTTATAAATATATATATTTATTTTTGGTGTTGGAGTATCAGCAGTACCAGGACGCCACTGCGGAGGAGGAGGGCGAGTTCGAAGAGGAGGCTGAAGAAGACATGGCCTGAACAGCCACTGTGATCCTCCTACCATGCAGCCTCTGAGCTTAAGAGAGGGGTGGTGGCAGCGAGCAGGCGCCAGATTGTTCCACTCTGTTTGTGGTAGATGGTCAAAGCTTCATTTAAAAAGAAATACATTCACTGCTTGCTGTGCCTGAAGTGTCTGTGTCAACCATACCCTGTGCTCCTTCCTAGGACTCTCCCAGCTGGACCTTCCTCATGCCCCGGTTTCCACACCGTGGTTCTTCCTGGGTCCAGCCTTTGTTTCTGGCAGCTCCCAGGCTGCTTCTGTTCCCATCCCGGACCTCCTCGGCGGTTCCCACACCGCCTCCGTCCAGGATCGCTCCAGAGACGGTTCCCACACCTGTCTCCACCCTGTCTCGCTCTCCACGTCCTCTGGCCTGCCTCCGCACCATTCCTCCAGCTCCCGGGATCCACCTGTTCACCTCTGAGTCAGTCTGTCCGCCCTCTACCAGCACTCACACGCCAGCCTCAGCCGACTGGCACCTGCTTGCTCCCCGTGGACCCCTGCAACCCAGCAAACAGTAAGCCTCACACCGTTCAATATCACTCATCCAGGAAGTAACGTTACTAACCTCTCCTCTCCTCCATCTGCTCAGTGTTCACCGTCGCTGCCTGCAAGGCTGTGCCCGCTCCCGCTGAACCTGCTGAAGCAGACTTGTTTTATCCATCTCTTAACTGTGACTGTTGAACAGAGTGTTATTAAAAACCTCGTTTTAAATCACCTCCTGTTGTCCCTTGGTCTGGAGTCTGCAGCTTGATTCAGAGTCCTGTTCTCAGTGTTAAAAATCATGACACCAAAAGCATGAATCAAACAGCTGCTGGACAATCAGATACAGAAAAGGTCAATGGTCCTTGTTGCCCTTTTTTTTCCTGCTGTATGGGACTAAATGTTTGAGTTTAACTTCAGGGTCTTCAGAGTGATGTCTTCAACAGGAGTTCTCCTAATTTCTGTTTTTATCTTTGATCTTTTTATCTACTTATTTAATGTTAAAATGGTTGTCTGTTTTCATTCTTGGACCTAAATTTACAACCAATAAAATATATTTTTCATATATATTGTGGTGTAATATTTTATAAGCTAAGTATTTACTAGCTTAATATTAAGTTGCTATAAGCATATTATATGTGGAGAAGGAAGCATCTGAAGACAAGAGGTCATCTCGCAGGGAGGAGGACTGGAGACACGATTCATTAGGCGTCTAGGAGTTTTAGAGGGTCAAAGGTCTAGAAATGGAATGTTTGGAAAGGCTGGAATTATTTGATTGATGGTGATCTGCTGTGAGCATCTGGCATTGTATATCTCTTTAAAACTGAATAAAAAGCGTTGAACCCAAAAGATTTTGGGCAGAGTACCTCCTCTGTTCCAGACAAGAACGCCGACATGAATCTCTTGTGTGTTGTGTGAATTTGTTCAATATTATAGGTGACCCGGGGATAAAAGAACGCGCAGTGTTCACTACGAGGTCTGTGTCGCGGTAATGAGTTCAGCATGACTATATATATGTATATATATATATATATATATATATACACTCACCGGCCACTTTATTAGGTACACCATGCTAGTAACGGGTTGAATCCCCCTTTGCCTTCAGAACTGCCTCAATTCTTCGTGGCATAGATTCAACAAGGTGCTGGAAGCATTCCTCAGCGAGTTTGGTCCATATTGACATGATGGCATCACACAGTTGGCGCAGATTTGTCGGCTGCACATCCATGATGCGAATCTCCCGTTCCACCACATCCCAAAGATGCTCTATTGGATTGAGATCTGGTGACTGTGGAGGCCATTTGAGTACAGTGAACTCATTGTCATGTTCAAGAAACCAGTCCGAGATGATTCCAGCTTTATGACATGGCGCATTATCCTGCTGAAAGCAGCCATCAGAAGTTGGGTACATTGTGGTCATAAAGGGATGGACATGGTCAGCAACAATACTCAGGTAGGCTGTGGCGTTGTAACGATGCTCAATTGGTACCAAGGGGCCCAAAGAGTGCCAAGAAAATATTCCCCACTCCATTACACCACCACCACTAGCCTGAACCGTTGATACAAGGCAGGATGGATCCATGCTTTCATGTTGTTGACGCCAAATTCTGACCCTACCATCCGAATGTCGCAGCAGAAATCGAGACTCATCAGACCAGGCAACGTTTTTCCAATCTTCTATTGTCCAATTTCGATGAGCTTGTGCAAATTGTAGCCTCAGTTTCCTGTTCTTAGCTGAAAGGAGTGGCACCCGGCGTGGTCTTCTGCTGCTGTAGCCCATCTGCCTCAAAGTTGGACGTACTGTGCGTTCAGAGATGCTCTTCTGCCTACCTTGGTTGTAACGAGTGGTTATTTGAGTCACTGTTGCCTTTCTATCAGCTCGAACCAGTCTGGCCATTCTCCTCTGACCTCTGGCATCAACAAGGCATTTCCGCCCACAGAACTGCCGCTCACTGGATATTTTTTCTTTTTCGGACCATTCTCTGTAAACCCTAGAGATGGTTGTGCGTGAAAATCCCAGTAGATCAGCAGTTTCTGAAATACTCAGATCAGCCATTCTGGCACCAACAACCATGCCACGTTCAAAGTCACTCAAATCACCTTTCTTCCCCATACTGATGCTCGGTTTGAACTGCAGGAGATTGTCTTGACCATGTGTACATGCCTAAATGCACTGATGCCCGCCATGTGATTGGCTGATTAGAAATTAAGTGTTAACGAGCAGTTGGACAGGTGTACCTATTAAAGTGGCCGGTGAGTGTATATATATATTTATACATACACTTTATTACCAAAAGTATTCGTTCACCTGCCTTTACTCATACTATGAACTGAAGCGCCATCCCATTCTTAACCCATAGAGTTCAATATGATGTCGGTCCACCTTTTGCAGCTATTACAGCTTCAACTGCACAATGCAGTCTGAAATGTACCGTTCTCCTGGCAACCTCCAAACCCAGACTCGTCCATCAGATTGCCAAATGGAAAACCGTGATTCATCACTCCAGAGAACGCGTCTCCACTGCTCTAGAGGCCAGTGGCGGCGTGCTTTACACCATTGCATCCGATACTTTGCATTGCACTTGGTGATGTGTGGCTTGGCTGCAGCTGCTCGGCCATGGAAACCATTCCATGAAGCTCTCTGCGTACTGTACTTGGGCTAATCTGAAGGTCACATGAAGTTTGTAGCTCTGTAGCAACTGACTGTGCAGAAAGTCGGCGACCTCTTTGCACTATGCGCTTCAGCATCCACTGACCCCTCTCTGTCACTTTACGTGGCCTACCACTTCGTGGCTGAGTTGCTGTTGTTCCCCTGACGGGGTTGTTATTGTTGCCGGTGACTTCAACCAGGCGTGCCTTAAGACTGTGCTCCCTAAGTTCTTTCAGTTTGTGAACTTTGCAACAAGAGGGGAGAATTGTTTGGACCATGTCTACTCCAACATTAGGCATGCTTACAAAGCAACACCCCTCCCCCACCTGGCCGGATCTGATCACCTTTGCATGTCGCTCACCCCCACCTACACCCCCCAGCTGAGGCAAACAAAGCCACAATCAAAGACAATAAAAATCTGGCCTGAAGGAGCACTCTCTCAGCTGCAAGACTGCTTCTCATCAACTATATGGGACATATTCTCCAGCCATGACCTCCAGGAGTATACAGACACCGTACCACATTTCTGGAACAAACTCCCAGAAAGCCTCAGATCAGCTGAAACACTCAGTTTATTTAAATCAAGGTTAAAGACCCACCTGTTCTCCGCTGCATTTACATAAAGTTTTATTAGAAAGTCCAAATCCACACGGTTGCTTTTAAGCTGTCCTTTGTTCTAATTCTGTTTATTTAAATCATGTTTTCATTCTTTTACTTATGCTTTTGTTTCATGTAAAGCACTTTGAATTGTCCTGTACATGAATTGTGCTATACAAATAAACTTGCCTTGCCTTGCCTTGCCTTACTCTCCTACATCAGAAACTGTGTTGACACTGTCACCGTCAACAAGAGGGTCAGGGTGTTTCCTAACCAAAAACCCTGGATGAACAGCAAAGTGCAGTCTCTCCTAAAACACCGCAACACTGCCTTCAAGTCAGGAGATGGAGCAGCATATAGAGCGGCCAGGGCAGACCTGAAGAGAGGCATCAGGGAAGCCAAGGCAGCCTATAAGAGGAGGATTGAGGACCACTTCGCTGACAACAACCCAAGAAGGATGTGGCAGGGGATAAATCACATAACCAACTACAGAACCAACAACAGGGAAACAGCTAGGACTGACATGTCACTGGCGGAGGAGCTTAACCACTTTTTTGCCCGCTTTGAGACAGCCAGGCCCTCAGCTGACACACCACTCCCACCCACCCCCAGCACAGACACACTGACACTTCAGGAGCATGAGGTGAGACGTGTGTTAAGGTCGGTGAACCCCAGGAAGGCGGCCGGCCCCGACGGAGTGCCAGGTAGGGTACTCAGAGCATGTGCTGACCAACTGAGTGGAGTTTTCACTGAAATCTTCAACCTGTCCCTGTCCTTGTCCATCGTCCCACCCTGCCTCAAAACCTCCACCATCATCCCCATCCCTAAAAAGTCAGCAGTGGATAGCCCAAACGACTATAGGCCTGTTGCACTTACGCCTGTAGTCATGAAGTGCTTTGAGAGACTGGTCTGTCAGCACATCAGGGCTTGTCTGCCCCCCACTCTGGATCCCCACCAGTTTGCTTACAGACCAAACCGGTCCACAGAGGACGCTATTACCATAGCGCTCCACACCGCGCTGAGTCATCTGGAGCACCAGGGTAGCTACGTGAGGATGCTCTTCCTGGACTTCAGCTCAGCTTTCAACCACATCATCCCGGAGATCCTGGTCCAGAAACTGTCCCACCTGGGTCTCTCTTTCCCCACTTGCCTGTGGGTCAAAGACTTTCTGACTGACCGCCCGCAGTCTGTCAGACTCGGCCCTCACCTGTCCAACACCATCACACTCAACACTGGTTCTCCACAAGGGTGTGTCTTGAGCCCCCTCCTGTTCACGCTCTATACATCCGACTGCTCCCCGACCCATCTCTCAAACACCATCATAAAGTTTGCGGATGACACCACGGTGGTCGGACTCATCTCAGGAGGGGATGAGTCTGACTACAGAGATGACGTCAACAGACTGACTGTGTGGTGCTCGGCCAACAACCTTCAGCTGAACACCACAAAAACAAAAGAACTCATCCTAGACTTCAGGAGGGGCGAAGAGGACCTGGCCCCTCTCTACATCCACGGCGACTGTGTGGAGAGGGTCCACTCCATCAGGTTCCTGGGCGTGCAGGTCTCTGATGATCTCTCCTGGTCTGCAAACACCACAGTGGTGGTGAAGAAGGCTCAGCAGCGCCTCCACTTCCTGAGAGTGCTCAGGAGAAACAACCTGGAGGAGAGGCTGCTGGTCACCTTCTACAGAGCCGCCATAGAGAGAATCCTGATGTACTGCATCACAGCGTGGTACGCGGGGTGCTCAGTGGCAGACAGGAAGGCCCTGCAGAGAGTGATCAACACAGCCCAGAGGATCACTGGCTGCTCTCTGCCCAGCCTGGAGGACATCGCTAACTCTCGCTACCTCAGCAGAGCTGGCAACATCATTAAGGACTCCTCCCACCCCAGTAACTCTGTCTTCAACCTGTTACCGTCAGGAAGACGGTACAGGTCACACAAAACCAGGACCAACAGACTCAGAGATAGCTTCTTTCCAAAAGCTATCTCTGTAGTGAACAATAACAACAAAATCCGATAAAATCAGCCCATAAATTTCACACCTTACTGATCATATTGATCAACGTGCAATAAGTGTATATAGTGTCATTTATTAAGTTTAAGTTTAAGTTTATTTATTTATAAAGCGCCAGTTCATGACAAAGTCATTTCAAGGCACTTCACAGAAAAATCAATCAATTAATAATAAAACATTTTCTATCTAAGGAACCAGCCGATTGGGCTGAATTGTTATTTCAGCACAATCCCCCATCCTGAGCAGCACAACTGGCGACAGTGGAAAGGAACGACTCCCTTTTAACAGGAAGAAACCTCTAGCAGAACCCGGCTCAGGATGGGCGACCTTCTGCCTTAGCCGACTGGGGTCTGAGCTGACAGGAAAGAGACACAGACAAACACAGATGTATTTAGGCCAGTCGTCATGTCTATGGAAAGATAAACAGAGAAACAGTTAATGGCAGCAGTAACAATCAAAGCAATAACAATTTGATGGTTCTAGTGGGAATATTTCATCCCTTGTTTATGTGAGATACACCCTCCTCAGAGGCAGCCAGAGTAAAGAAAGACAGCAGAGTGAAAAAAAAAAAAATGTGGTCAGTATGTCCTCCGGCAGTCTAAACCTATAGCAGCATAACTAAAGGGAAAGCTCAGGAGAACCCAAGCTAACCCTGACTATAGGATTGTGTAAAAAGGAAAGTTTTAAGTCTATTCTTAAAACTACACAAGGTGTCTGCCTCACGGATAAAAAGTGGAAGCTGGTTCCACAGGAGAGGAGCCTGATAATTAAAAGCTCTTCCTCCCATTCTACTTTTAGAAA
>SSNP01000253.1:255136-274970 GCA_006937955.1 Pachypanchax playfairii | reverse complement strand
TCTGGTAGTTAGTGGTAGTTTTTGTTGTTTCCTTGTGTAAGCGTGTCATTTAAATCTAAAGACCTGCTGAGCAAGCTGCAGTCTGTCCTGGAGGTTTTACTCGTCCTCACCTGGTTTTACAGGTTCTTTCTGTTCGACTCGGGAGGAACTTCTACTGATATTTTATTATTTATTTATTTGGTAAATGAACAAACACTCGTTTACTCACACTTGAGTCTGGAGCATGAAGTCTGCAAAGCGCTGATCTCTGGAACACAACTCAATAATTCTGAGACGCTCCTGGATCTCCTGCACAGAGATCAAGATTATGTAAGCACAGAGAAGGAGGAGGGAGGAGGAGGAGGAGGAGGGAGGAAGAGGAGGAGGAGGGAGGAAGAGGAGGAGCTGCAGGTAAAAATAAATGTGTAATACAGACATCCTGCTGAGCCTGAAAACGTCTGAGCCAAAGACATGTCACAACATCCAGTCAACCCTGAGGATGAGGAGCAGGATAATGAATGTGATGATAAAGGAACTTTTGTTTTGGCTCCAAATGAACTTTAAATTCTCCAGATTCACTTCCAGGTGAAACCTGGAGAAACATCTGCATCCATCGTACAGCTGTTTCTGATTGTCTTTGTTTGTATCTGAACGCTGTGGAGTTCCACTGCTTACCTCTTTAGTCAGCGTTGTGTTCTGGTAGATGTTCTGGATCTCTTCACTGCTCAGGTCTGTGAAGCGGTTCTGGGCGAGGGCGGAGTCACAGCACTGGTAGTACTGAGGCAGAGTGTCGTCATAGCGACGGTAATACTGGGCAGTGATTGGGTCGCTCTCGAACATTGGGTTGAACTTGGTGGCGTGTTTCAGAGATGGAACATTTTCATCCCGTCTGACAGGACGAAACATTTGACCGTTAAATATTCATGAAAAAAAATAAGATTGACTTTAATTTTCTGAGTCAAAGCCTTTGTTCACCGTAGTGGGTCTTCTGTGTCCTCGTCATCATACTGATCTCTGAGCGTCCTAGCTAGAAAGAAGATGATCCCTCCAGCTACTAAGAGGAAACCAGCCACGGAGGCGATGGCGATGCCCACCACCAACGGTTCAGACACGTACTCCTCACAGTGTTCACCACGATACCACCAGTTCTCTCCTACCCGACACCTGCAGCAAACAATTTATCATCTCTATTAAAGTATCTAACATGTCTAATAATGTGGATTTGGTTGTTTAATATCTATTCAGGGTCATTTCTGATTAAAATGTAAAGAAACACAGTTTTAATAATAATAAAATAAATTCAACAAGAGCTCAAAGCTTTAACTTCCAGAATCTTCACTGTGTTAGCTTTTATTTTGAAGGTATAATTCTTCTTTTTACAATTTTTTTTCACTAAAAAATAATTGAAAGCAAAAATACAACAGCTGATGTCTGTAGGTGGATATACAACACAACAAATGCTGAACATCAGCAGGTCAAACAACCATGAGGGAAACTTTCAAACCCAGATATTGTTTGAGTACTTCTTTAAGTTAAAGCTCGTTAGCTGTGAAAACATTCATTTATCCTGTATGTGAGTAATTAAATCATTGATTTTTAGTCTGAGATCTGATCCTTCTAAAAAGTCTCTATAGAAATGAATGAGTTACCCCAGCAGCACTTAAACTGAGTGAATCTGACAAACATGAGGACCTAAGCTCCATCACAGACCACAGTGTCAAACCCCCTCCTACCTGCAGATGGCGCCTTTGCCAGGAATGATGTCACATTTGCCATCATTAAGGCAGAAGTCTTGTTGGACGTCACAGATGCTCTGACAGGGCAAACCGTCAACGCTCAGGTACCCAGGGTCACAGACACACTCTGCTTCACCTGTCCACTGGTTCACCATACACCTGGAGAACTCATTACAGGCCTGGAACTTACAAGGATCAGCCCGATCACCTGAGATACAAACAACAAATACAAGTTTCAGAGGACTTCAAAACATCTGCAAAATGTGTCATTAATGATAAAATAATATGCACTAGAAACCAAGCTGTAAAACAATCACAATGTTGAACAGGAAGAGTCAAGAAGAAGGTCAAGCCTTCTGGCTCAAGGGTCACACAAAGGATGAGATGAAGGTCAGACCCACTGGCCAAAGGGCCACTATAGGGACGAGATGAAGGTCAGACCCGCTGGCCAAAGGGCCACGATAGGGACTAGATGAAGGTCAGACCCGCTGGCCAAAGGGCCACGATAGGGACTAGATGAAGGTCAGGCCCGCTGGCCAAAGGGCCACAATAGGTACGAGATGAAGGTCAGACCCGCTGGCCAAAGGGCCACGATAGGGACGAGATGAAGGTCAGACCCGCTGGCCAAAGGGCCACTATAGGGACGAGATGAAGGTCAGACCCGCTGGCCAAAGGGCCACGATAGGGACTAGATGAAGGTCAGGCCCGCTGGCCAAAGGGCCACTATAGGGACGAGATGAAGGTCAGACCCGCTGGCCAAAGGGCCACGATAGGGACTAGATGAAGGTCAGACCCGCTGGCCAAAGGGCCACGATAGGGACGAGATGAAGGTCAGACCCGCTGGCCAAAGGGCCACGATAGGGACGAGATGAAGGTCAGACCCGCTGGCCAAAGGGCCACGATAGGGACTAGATGAAGGTCAGACCCGCTGGCCAAAGGGCCACGATAGGGACGAGATGAAGGTCGGACCCGCTGGCCAAAGGGCCACGATAGGGACGAGATGAAGGTCAGACCCGCTGGCCAAAGGGCCACGATAGGGACAAGATGAAGGTCAGACCCGCTGGCCAAAGGGCCACGATAGGGACGAGATGAACGTTAGACCCGAAGGTCGGACCCGCTGGCCAAAGGGCCACGATAGGGACGAGATGAAGGTCAGACCCGCTGGCCGAAGGGCCACGATAGGGACGAGATGAAGATCAGACCCGCTGGCCAAAGGGCCACGATAGGGACGAGATGAAGGTCGGACACGCTGGCTGAAGGGCCACGATAGGGACGAGATGAACGTTAGACCCGAAGGTCGGACCCGCTGGCCAAAGGGGCACGATAGGGACGAGATGAAGGTCAGACCCGCTGGCCGAAGGGCCACGATAGGGACGAGATGAAGATCAGACCCGCTGGCCAAAGGGCCACGATAGGGACGAGATGAAGGTCGGACCCGCTGGCCGAAGGGCCACGATAGGGACGAGATGAAGATCAGACCCGCTGGCCAAAGGGCCACGATAGGGACGAGATGAAGGTTAGACCCGCTGGCCAAAGGGCCACGATAGGGACGAGATGAACGTTAGACCCGAAGGTCGGACCCGCTGGCCAAAGGGCCACGATAGGGACGAGATGAAGGTCAGACCCGCTGGCCAAAGGGCAACGATAGGGACGAGATGAACGTCAGACCCGCTGGCCAAAGGGCCACGATAGGGACGAGATGAAGATCGGACCCGCTGGCCGAAGGGCCACGATAGGGACGAGATGAAGGTCGGACCCGCTGGCCGAAGGGCCACGATAGGGACGAGATGAAGGTCAGCCCCGCTGGCCAAAGGGCCACGATAGGGACGAGATGAAGGTCGGACACGCTGGCTGAAGGGCCACGATAGGGACGAGATGAACGTTAGACCCGCTGGCCAAAGGGCCACGATAGGGACGAGATGAAGGTCGGACCCGCTGGCCGAAGGGCCACGATAGGGACGAGATGAAGATCAGACCCGCTGGCCAAAGGGCCACGATAGGGACGAGATGAACGTTAGACCCGAAGGTCGGACCCGCTGGCCAAAGGGCCACGATAGGGACGAGATGAAGGTCAGACCCGCTGGCCAAAGGGCCACGATAGGGACGAGATGAAGATCGGACCCGCTGGCCGAAGGGCCACGATAGGGACGAGATGAAGGTCGGACCCGCTGGCCGAAGGGCCACGATAGGGACGAGATGAAGGTCGGACCCGCTGGCCGAAGGGCCACGATAGGGACGAGATGAAGATCGGACCCGCTGGCCGAAGGGCCACGATAGGGACGAGATGAACGTTAGACCCGAAGGTCGGACCCGCTGGCCAAAGGGCCACGAAAGGGACGAGATGAAGATCGGACCCGCTGGCCGAAGGGCCACGATAGGGACGAGATGAAGATCGGACCCGCTGGCCGAAGGGCCACGATAGGGACGAGATGAACGTTAGACCCGCTGGCCAAAGGGCCACGATAGGGGCGAGATGAACGTTAGACACGAAGGTCGGACCCGCTGGCCAAAGGGCCACGATAGGGACGAGATGAAGGTCAGACCCGCTGGCCAAAGGGCCACGATAGGGACGAGATGAAGGTCAGACCCGCTGGCCAAAGGGCCACGATAGGGACGAGATGAAGATCAGACCCGAAGGGCCACGATAGGGACGAGATGAAGGTCGGACCTGCTGGCCGAAGGGCCACGATAGGGACGAGATGAAGATCAGACCCGCTGGCCAAAGGGCCACGATAGGGACGAGATGAACGTTAGACCCGAAGGTCGGACCCGCTGGCCAAAGGGCCACGATAGGGACGAGATGAAGGTCAGACCCGCTGGCCAAGGGGCCACGATAGGGACGAGATGAAGGTCGGACCCGCTGGCCGAAGGGCCACGAGAGGGACGAGATGAAGGTCGGACCCGCTGGCCAAAGGGCCACGATAGGGACGAGATGAAGGTCGGACCCGCTGGCCGAAGGGCCACGATAGGGACGAGATGAAGGTCAGACCCGCTGGCCAAAGGGCCACGATAGGGACGAGATGAAGGTCAGACCCACTGGCCAAAGGGCCACGATAGGGGCGAGATGAAGGTCGGACCCGCTGGCCGAAGGGCCGCGATAGGGACGAGATGAAGATCGGACCCGCTGGCCAAAGGGCCACGATAGGGGCGAGATGAAGGTTAGACCCGAAGGTCGGACCCGCTGGCCAAAGGGCCACGATAGGGACGAGATGAAGGTCGGACCCGCTGGCCGAAGGGCCACGATAGGGACGAGATGAAGGTCGGACCCGCTGGCCGAAGGGCCACGATAGGGACGAGATGAACGTTAGACCCGCTGGCCAAAGGGCCACGATAGGGACGAGATGAAGATCGGACCCGCTGGCCGAAGGGCCACGATAGGGACGAGATGAACGGTAGACCCGAAGGTCGGACCCGCTGGCCAAAGGGCCACGATAGGGACGAGATGAACGTTAGACCCGAAGGTCGGACCCGCTGGCCAAAGGGCCACGATAGGGACGAGATGAAGGTCAGACCCGCTGGCCAAAGGGCCACGATAGGGACGAGATGAAGGTCAGACCCGCTGGCCAAAGGGCCACGATAGGGACGAGATGAAGACAGGCCCGCTGGCCAAAGGGCCACGATAGGGACGAGATGAAGGTCGGACACGCTGGCTGAAGGGCCACGATAGGGACGAGATGAAGGTCGGACCCGCTGGCCAAAGGGCCACGATAGGGACGAGATGAAGATCGGACCCGCTGGCCGAAGGGCCACGATAGGGACGAGATGAAGGTCGGACACGCTGGCTGAAGGGCCACGATAGGGACGAGATGAAGGTCGGACCCGCTGGCCGCAGGGCCACGATAGGGACGAGATGAAGGTCAGACCCGCTGGCCAAAGGGCCACGATAGGGACGAGATGAACGTTAGACCCGAAGGTCAGACCCGCTGGCCAAAGGGCCACAATAGGGACGAGATGAAGGTCAGACCCGCTGGCCGAAGGGCCACGATAGGGACGAGATGAAGGTCGGACCCGCTGGCCGAAGGGCCACGATAGGGACGAGATGAAGGTCGGACCCGCTGGCCGAAGGGCCACGATAGGGACAAGATGAAGATCAGACCCGCTGGCCAAAGGGCCACGATAGGGACGAGATGAAGATCGGACCCGCTGGCCGAAGGGCCACGATAGGGACGAGATGAACGTTAGACCCGCTGGCCAAAGGGCCACGATAGGGACGAGATGAAGGTCAGACCCGCTGGCCAAAGGGCCACGATAGGGACGAGATGAAGGTCGGACCCGCTGGCCGAAGGGCCACGATAGGGACGAGATGAAGATCAGACCCGCTGGCCAAAGGGCCACGATAGGGACGAGATGAACGTTAGACCCGAAGGTCGGACCCGCTGGCCAAAGGGCCACGATAGGGACGAGATGAACGTTAGACCCGAAGGTCGGACCCGCTGGCCAAAGGGCCACGATAGGGACGAGATGAAGGTCAGACCCGCTGGCCAAAGGGCCACGATAGGGACGAGATGAAGGTCAGACCCGCTGGCCAAAGGGCCACGATAGGGACGAGATGAAGGTCAGACCCGCTGGCCAAAGGGCCACGATAGGGACGAGATGAACGTTAGACCCGAAGGTCGGACCCGCTGGCCAAAGGGCCACGATAGGGACGAGATGAAGGTCGGACCCGCTGGCCGAAGGGCCACGATAGGGACGAGATGAAGGTCGGACCCGCTGGCCGAAGGGCCACGATAGGGACGAGATGAAGATCGGACCCGCTGGCCGAAGGGCCACGATAGGGACGAGATGAAGGTTAGACACGAAGGTCGGACCCGCTGGCCAAAGGGCCACATAGGGACGAGATGAAGGTCGGACCCGCTGGCCAAAGGGCCACGATAGGGACGAGATGAACGTTAGACCCGAAGGTCGGACCCGCTGGCCGAAGGGCCACGATAGGGACGAGATGAAGGTCAGACCCGCTGGCCAAAGGGCCACGATAGGGACGAGATGAAGGTCGGACACGCTGGCTGAAGGGCCACGATAGGGACGAGATGAACGTTAGACCCGCTGGCCAAAGGGCCACGATAGGGACGAGATGAAGATCGGACCCGCTGGCCGAAGGGCCACGATAGGGATGAGATGAAGGTCGGACCCGCTGGCCGAAGGGCCACGATAGGGACGAGATGAAGGTCGGACCCGCTGGCCGAAGGGCCACGATAGGGACGAGATGAAGATCAGACCCGCTGGCCAAAGGGCCACGATAGGGACGAGATGAACGTTAGACCCGAAGGCCGGACCCGCTGGCCAAAGGGCCACGATAGGGACGAGATGAAGGTCGGACCCGCTGGCCGAAGGGCCACGATAGGGACGAGATGAAGGTCGGACCCGCTGGCCGAAGGGCCACGATAGGGACGAGATGAAGATCAGACCCGCTGGCCAAAGGGCCAAGATAGGGACGAGATGAAGGTCAGACCCGCTGGCCAAAGGGCCACGATAGGGACTAGATGAAGATCAGACCCGCTGGCCAAAGGGCCACAATAGGGACGAGATGAACGTCAGACCCGAAGGTCAGACCCGCTGGCCAAAGGGCCACGAGAGGGACGAGATGAAGATCGGACCCGCTGGCCGAAGGGCCACGATAGGGACGAGATGAAGGTCAGACCCGCTGGCCAAAGGGCCACGATAGGGACGAGATGAAGATCAGACCCGCTGGCCAAAGGGCCACGATAGGGACGAGATGAAGATCAGACCCGAAGGGCCACGATAGGGACGAGATGAAGGTCGGACCCGCTGGCCGAAGGGCCACGATAGGGACGAGATGAAGATCAGACCCGCTGGCCAAAGGGCCACGATAGGGACGAGATGAAGGTCGGACATGCTGGCTGAAGGGCCACGATAGGGACGAGATGAAGATCAGACCCGCTGGCCAAAGGGCCACGATAGGGACGAGATGAACGTTAGACCCGAAGGGCGGACCCGCTGGCCGAAGGGCCACGATAGGGACGAGATGAAGGTCGGACCCGCTGGCCGAAGGGCCACGATAGGGACGAGATGAAGGTCGGACCCGCTGGCCGAAGGGCCACGATAGGGACGAGATGAAGGTCGGACCCGCTGGCCGAAGGGCCACGATAGGGACGAGATGAAGGTCGGACCCGCTGGCCGAAGGGCCACGATAGGGACGAGATGAAGGTCGGACCCGCTGGCCAAAGGGCCACGATAGGGACGAGATGAAGGTCGGACCCGCTGGCCGAAGGGCCACGATAGGGACGAGATGAAGATCAGACCCGCTGGCCAAAGGGCCACGATAGGGACGAGATGAAGGTCGGACACGCTGGCTGAAGGGCCACGATAGGGACGAGATGAACGTTAGACCCGCTGGCCAAAGGGCCACGATAGGGACGAGATGAAGATCGGACCCGCTGGCCGAAGGGCCACGATAGGGACGAGATGAACGTTAGACCCGCTGGCCAAAGGGCCACGATAGGGACGAGATGAACGTTAGACCCGAAGGTCGGACCCGCTGGCCAAAGGGCCACGATAGGGACGAGATGAACGTTAGACCCGAAGGTCGGACCCGCTGGCCGAAGGGCCACGATAGGGACGAGATGAAGGTCAGACCCGCTGGCCAAAGGGCCACGATAGGGACGAGATGAAGGTCAGACCCGCTGGCCAAAGGGCCACGATAGGGACGAGATGAACGTTAGACCCGAAGGTCGGACCCGCTGGCCAAAGGGCCACGATAGGGACGAGATGAAGGTCAGACCCGCTGGCCAAAGGGCCACGATAGGGACGAGATGAACGTTAGACCCGAAGGTCGGACCCGCTGGCCAAAGGGCCACGATAGGGACGAGATGAACGTTAGACCCGAAGGTCGGACCCGCTGGCCAAAGGGCCACGATAGGGACGAGATGAAGATCGGACCCGCTGGCCAAAGGGCCACGATAGGGACGAGATGAAGATCGGACCCGCTGGCCGAAGGGCCACGATAGGGACGAGATGAACGTTAGACCCGCAGGTCGGACCCGCTGGCCAAAGGGCCACGATAGGGACGAGATGAAGGTCGGACCCGCTGGCCGAAGGGCCACGATAGGGACGAGATGAAGGTCGGACCCGCTGGCCGAAGGGCCACGATAGGGACGAGATGAAGGTCGGACCCGCTGGCCGAAGGGCCACGATAGGGGCGAGAGGAAGATCAGACCCGCGGGCCAAAGGGCCACGATAGGGACGAGATGAACGTTAGACCCGAAGGGCGGACCCGCTGGCCAAAGGGCCACGATAGGGACGAGATGAACGTTAGACCCGAAGGCCGGACCCGCTGGCCAAAGGGCCACGATAGGGACGAGATGAAGGTCGGACCCGCTGGCCGAAGGGCCACGATAGGGGCGAGATGAACGTTAGACACGAAGGTCGGACCCGCTGGCCAAAGGGCCACGATAGGGACGAGATGAAGGTCGGACCCGCTGGCCGAAGGGCCACGATAGGGACGAGATGAAGATCAGACCCGCTGGCCAAAGGGCCACGATAGGGACGAGATGAACGTTAGACCCGAAGGTCGGACCCGCTGGCCAAAGGGCCACGATAGGGACGAGATGAAGGTCAGACCCGCTGGCCAAAGGGCCACGATAGGGACGAGATGAAGATCAGACCCGCTGGCCAAAGGGCCACGATAGGGACGAGATGAACGTTAGACCCGAAGGTCGGACCCGCTGGCCAAAGGGCCACGATAGGGACGAGATGAAGGTCGGACCCGCTGGCCGAAGGGCCACGATAGGGACGAGATGAAGGTCGGACCCGCTGGCCGAAGGGCCACGATAGGGACGAGATGAACGGTAGACCCGAAGGTCGGACCCGCTGGCCAAAGGGCCACGATAGGGACGAGATGAAGGTCGGACCCGCTGGCCGAAGGGCCACGATAGGGACGAGATGAAGGTCAGACCCGCTGGCCAAAGGGCCACGATAGGGACGAGATGAAGATCAGACCCGCTGGCCGAAGGGCCACGATAGGGACGAGATGAAGGTCAGACCCGCTGGCCAAAGGGCCACGATAGGGACGAGATGAACGTTAGACCCGAAGGTCGGACCCGCTGGCCAAAGGGCCACGATAGGGACGAGATGAAGGTCGGACCCGCTGGCCGAAGGGCCACGATAGGGACGAGATGAAGGTCGGACCCGCTGGCCGAAGGGCCACGATAGGGACGAGATGAAGATCAGACCCGCTGGCCAAAGGGCCACGATAGGGACGAGATGAAGGTCGGACATGCTGGCTGAAGGGCCACGATAGGGACGAGATGAAGATCAGACCCGCTGGCCAAAGGGCCACGATAGGGACGAGATGAACGTTAGACCCGAAGGTCGGACCCGCTGGCCAAAGGGCCACGATAGGGACGAGATGAAGGTCGGACCCGCTGGCCGAAGGGCCACGATAGGGACGAGATGAAGATCAGACCCGCTGGCCAAAGGGCCACGATAGGGACGAGATGAAGGTCGGACCCGCTGGCCAAAGGGCCACGATAGGGACGAGATGAACGTTCGACCCGAAGGTCGGACCCGCTGGCCAAAGGGCCACGATAGGGACGAGATGAAGGTCAGACCCGCTGGCCAAAGGGCCACGATAGGGACGAGATGAAGGTCGGACCCGCTGGCCAAAGGGCCACGATAGGGACGAGATGAACATCAGACCCGAAGGTCGGACCCGCTGGCCAAAGGGCCACGATAGGGACGAGATGAAGGTCGGACCCGCTGGCCAAAGGGCCACAATAGGTACGAGATGAAGGTCAGACCCGCTGGCCAAAGGGCCACGATAGGGACGAGATGAACGTTAGACCCGAAGGTCGGACCCGCTGGCCAAAGGGCCACGATAGGGACGAGATGAAGATCAGACCCGCTGGCCAAAGGGCCACGATAGGGACGAGATGAAGGTCGGACACGCTGGCTGAAGGGCCACGATAGGGACGAGATGAAGGTCGGACCCGCTGGCCGAAGGGCCACGATAGGGACGAGATGAAGATCAGACCCGCTGGCCGAAGGGCCACGATAGGGACGAGATGAACGTTAGACCCGAAGGTCGGACCCGCTGGCCGAAGGGCCACGATAGGGACGAGATGAACGTTAGACCCGCTGGCCAAAGGGCCACGATAGGGACGAGATGAAGGTCGGACCCGCTGGCCGAAGGGCCACGATAGGGACGAGATGAAGGTCGGACCCGCTGGCCGAAGGGCCACGATAGGGACGAGATGAAGGTCAGACCCGCGGGCCAAAGGGCCACGATAGGGACGAGATGAAGGTCAGACCCGCTGGCCGAAGGGCCACGATAGGGACGAGATGAAGGTCGGACCCGCTGGCCGAAGGGCCACGATAGGGACGAGATGAAGGTCGGACCCGCTGGCCAAAGGGCCACGATAGGGACGAGATGAAGGTCAGACCCGCTGGCCAAAGGGCCACGATAGGGACGAGATGAACGTTAGACCCGAAGGTCGGACCCGCTGGCCAAAGGGCCACGATAGGGACGAGATGAAGATCAGACCTGCTGGCCGGCTTGTGTCAGTTTTCATGGTTTGATCGTGGTCTTTAGGGACCTCATTATTTTTCTCAGCCCGTCAAATGAAACCTTGATCGGCATAATTGATACTGATTTATATCAGATTTTCCATCTGAGATAAATGATGAATTTTCCACAGTAAAGTAATATAATGTTTCATTTCAGATGTTTGGACCTACACACGTCTTATTGACCAGTTTTTCTTTAAGGCAGCCATGACAGGCTGGATCCTATCTGGTTGAGTGTGTGTACCTGTACAATGGAAACTTGTCTGCAGAGAAGTTGACAGAGTGATTATGGTATGTTCAGACAGCAGTGACTCACTGTAGATTAGGTTTATTAGTCTGATAGGAGCTCCTGTGAGTGGCTCAGACGGATTAGAGTGCTGCGGGAGGGACGGAGGACTTCCTCAGACACCATCATGTAACGTCTTTGCAGAAAGATCTTCATGTATGTGCAGCTCAGCGAGGTGTAGTGGTAACACTCGGTTTCAGGCAGCACTGCTTCAGTGTCTTGTGAGCTGCTGACGAGTCTCAGTTATTATCTTGGACAAAATCATCAATAAGATGATCTTGTTTTCTTCTAAATGGTGAAATCCCAACATGTCAGACATGAAGAGGTTCTGGAAATGTGCTCGTGTCTGCACAGTTTGAGTCTTCAGGCCTTTATCTACAGTATTTCATTAGTTTAGTTTAGTCTAGGTTTTATAAAAGGTTTAAATCTTAACGTTAATCGTAACGTTTTTGATATTTATTGATTCACTCAGCTTTTTGCCACAGTTCATGTTGTGTTTGTTTTTCAGCAGCCATGTTGTAAACAACGTGAGGTTCTTTTCTGATTAAGGTTTAAACAGCCTGGATGTGAGGAAACACCTTGTACTCAGACAGGTAAGCAATAAACACCCAGTGTATCTGTGCAGCTGCTCACGTTCCTCTCAGACAGATTATCTCAGGTATTAGATCACATCCCAACAGGTGAAAGGTCACCAGTGATGCTGCAGTGCAGCACAAACAAAGGGAATAAAACAAGTTGTCCACCCAAGCAGGACGTGTCTTCTTCTGTCTTCTACATCATGTGTCCCTCATTTCAACATGAGGTTAACAGCTCTGTGGAGAGAGAAGTTAGACCAGCCAACATGTTGAACATGACAAGGTCTCAAATCATCAGCCCACCTGATTCAACATCAAGTGAGTACTTGTCAATGTCCAGGTTCATAGTCTGGTACGCAGTGTTGGCAAAGTCCTCCAGAATCAGGTAGATGATGTTGGTAACCTCTCTAGGAACCGGTTTACCAAACCGCATTCTGCTGTTCACAACAATGCTGCCGTTCCTGAAGTTCAGGATCTCCAGGTTCTGGAAGTTGTTCAAGTTGGACTGCAGGTAGGGGACCAGCTGCAATGCAAAGACAAGAACATTAGGACCCTTGAAATCCACAAGATTTATTGACTGCAGTCTGAATCTTTGAGTTCTCACCAGCTCTTGGAACCGTTGTTCTAGAGCTTTATACTCTGGAGAGCTCTTGTTGAAAAGGTCGGTGGAAAACACCATGTTGGTCACTCTCAAGCTAAAGAAGACGGTTAGAGCTCTACCTGGTCTGGTTGGAGGTCCCATTACATGAAGGTCTGAGCCCCGAGCTTCACTAGAGAAGCCACTGGTTTCTCCTTCACTGGTCCCAGCAGCAGCGTACTGGAATACATCGATGCTCACATCGATACTCGGCATGTCCAAGAAATCTGCTTCAAAAGCCTCAGAAGCTCCATCATCAACCTTCTGCACTGAGGGAGTTGGTATGTGAAGGACATCTCTGTCCACAGGTTCTATGTCTCCTTCTACAGGTTCTACTTCTCCTAAAGGTTCTGTTTCCTTTAAAGAAGGTTCTACTTTACTCTCTAAAATGTCTACTTCTCCTGGAGGTTCTACTTTCACTTCTGAAGGATCTCCCACTTCTAAAGACTCTACTTGATGCTGTCCATGTTCTATTTTTTCTCCTAAAGGATCTAGTTCTTCTTCAGAAAACGTGACTTCTCGTTCTAAGGGTTCTCTTCCTGAAGGTTGTGTTTCCACAGCTGAAGGTGATTCTTCTGCTGACAAAAGGTTCTCCCCTTCTTTCAAATGTTCTGCCACCTTTTCAGAAGGTTCCATCTCACTCTTGGAAGGTTTTATGGAGCTTGTTGAAAGTTCTACTTTGTCTCCTCTTTCAGAAGGTTCTCCTTCAGTTCCAAGAGGTTCTACTTTGATCTCTGAGGGTTCTTCTTTGCTTCCCAGAGATTCTTTTGTTGTGGACTTCACTTCCCCTCTCAGAGGTTTGTTTCCTCCTGAAACACCTGCTGTGGTTGGACTCAGACTTTGGTGTGATGTTGAAGAACCTTGTGATTGTTCTCCTGAATCAGCTGACTTTTCATTTACAAGTACAACTACTGGTGTAGTCTGAGACGTGTCTGTGGACAGACGGCTTGTAGGTTCTTCAGACTCTTCATCATGACTGTGCTGCTCATCGTCTGGTCCCACATCAGACACGCGGGTGAAAGGCGAGTCCTTTTCAGGTGAGACGGCGATGTCTCTGTGGTCTGGAACTACAGGCAGAGCAGAAGTTGTTCTAACAACAAAAACCTGATCCACAAGCAGGTCCTGGTCTGGAGCTTTAGTTGTTGGTGCAGTGTTTGTGGTATAAGGTGTGTCTAAATGCTGCTCTTCTAAAACCTCCACCTTGTTGTGTCTTCGTGTCTCTTCAGGTTTATCAGTCAAGACCTCGATGTGTGAAAACTCATCAGTGGACATTTCAGAGCTAAAATCACTGACTGTAATCGCTTGAAGTTCTACAAAAGAAGGTCGAAGAGCTTCAGTTTCGGGTGTTTCATGTGTTTCGAGTGCAAAGATCAAAGCTTTATTGTCTGTTGATTCTGAGGTATCTGTAAGCCCTGACTTCTCCACTACTGGTTCAGTAGTCACGTCCACCTTTACAGAGGTCTCCAGAAGCCATGTCTCTACATCAGATGGACCAGGATTGACAGCATCCTCATGAGTGTCAGTTTCACGACCAGAAGAAGGTGTCAGTTGTGAAACAAAGGTATGAAGTTCAGCAGGTGAAAAGTCCTCATGGAATCCAGATGCTTCCTCTATAGAACGTTCTACAGTCAGGGTTCCCTCTGTTCCCACAGGTACAGGTACTATGGTTAAGTCCTGTGGTTCTGTTACTGGGACGTGGTCTGGAGAAGACTTCTCGGTGTGGAAGTCAGATTGTTTGAACACAGGACCTGTTGTGACATGTAACTCATCAGTATCCATGAATTCCTGTTTCCTTGTAGCTAAATGTTCTCTCCAAGTGGTCGGTGTCTCCACGGCAGCCATGTCCTCATCTGTATCCACCTCCAGATCAGGTGGTGGTAGAACCTCCAGGTTACCATCACCTCTGTTGTAAGAGATGTCTGATGTTTCTGAAGTCTGCCAGGACCAGAGATCCACATCCTGACCATCTCCAGAGGAGCCTGAACCAGATGTGTCCTCTGTGGTATCAAAGGGTTCTGATGTTTTCACAGAAGGAGGTGTGGTGAAGTCCTCAGTAGGAACCGTGTGGACTCCTCGCTGGCTATCATCCCCAGTTTCAGGAGTGTTATTGAGGAGGAATCCCTCATCTTCAATCCTTCCATGATCTGTGGAGAAGAAAAAGACAGAAATGTTTTTACATTTGGATCTCTCAGACCTGCAGAAGAACCGAGACCTGGTCCAGATTTCTTCTGTTTCTGTTTTATGACACTTAAAGCTGCTATACTCATTTTGAATAACAAATTAGCTTAACATGTTTTTTTTCATGCCCATTAAAAATGTTTTAACACAGCAAGGATAAAAATATGTTGTTGAGATTAAAGATTTAAAAAAAAAAAAAAAAAATGAAGAGGTTCTCGTGTATTTGTATAAAAACATTAACCAATCATATTTTTCGGGCCGAATGGAACGTTTGTACAATCTCTACCGTCATGGGGAGCCACAGGCTCCTCCCCTTCCGGTCGGCCCATGGGTCCCCTGAACGAAAAAATAATAAATGGAAGTCAATGAAGCGATAAAAGTTATTTTCTGGTCCACTTTGTCTTACGCCAATTATAAATAATGATGTACATTTTGAACGGGTCTGTCAAGTGGACTCGGATTTATTTATTTAGAAAATTAATTAAAATGACTACAACTGAAAAGTCGCACATATGACGTCACGGCAGAATCTCCCGAGTCTCCCTGCTGCCTTTTCCCTCGTTTTTATTCCAGTAAAGCTGTTGGCCCCGATGGTGTCAGTCCCAGGGCCCTCAAGTGCTGTTCTGCCCAGCTGTCTGGAGTTCTACCTCAGATCTTTAACATGAGTCTGAAACTGCAGAGGGTCCCGTCACTATGGAAGACATCCTGCCTGGTTCCTGTCCCAAAAAAAAAAATCAACCCGTCGAGCCCCAGTGTCTACAGGCCAGTGGCTCTGACTTCACACATCATGAAGACGCTGGACAGACTCATCCTGAAACACCTGCGTCTGTTGGTTGAGCCTTGTTTGCATATCGACCCAGTATCGGTGTGGAGGATGCCATCATCTACCTGCTGGACCAGCTTCTCATCTAGACACGTTGGGAACACCGTGAGGGTCCTGAAGAATAAGCTCACGGAAATGCAGGTGGACGATTCACTGGTAGCCTGGGTTACGGACTATTTAACAAATCGACATGTCCGGCTGAGGAGCTGCTGCTCTGATGACATCCTGAGTAGTACAGGAGCGCCACAGGGGACCGTCCTATCACCCTTCCTCTTCACCTTCTACACGTCTGATTTCAGGTCTCAGTCGTGTCACCTGCAGAAATTCTCTGATGATTCTGCCATTGTGGGCTGTATCAGGGGTGGACTGGAGGAGGAATACAGGAGTGTGGTGGACAGCTTTGTTGAGTGGTGTGAGCTAAACTATTTACAGCTGAACATCACAAAGACAAAGGAATTGGTTGTGGACTTTAGGAGGCAGGCTCCTCCTCCCACCCCTGTCATCATCAGAGGGGCTGATGTGGAGGTAGTTGAGGACTACAGGTACCTGGAGGTACACATTGACTGTAAACTGGACTGGTTTAACAACACCAACACTGTTTTCAAGAAAGGGCGGAGTCGGCTCTTCCTATTGAGGCGGCTCAGGTCTTTCAACGTATGAAGGAAAATGCTGACCATGTTCTATCACTCCGTGGTAGAGAGTGTTGTGTTCTTTGCTGCTGTGTGCTGGGGCAGTGGGGTGAAGACAGCTGATGCAAACAGGCTGAACAAGCTGATTAAAAAGGCTGGTGTGGTCCTGGGTGTCAGTCTGGAGAACCTGTCAGAGGTAACTGAGAGGAGAATGCTAAAAAAGCTTCTCGGTATCATGGACAACCCCTCTCACCCCATGCACGCCTCCCTGATGGGCCATCGGAGCACACGCAGCACTAGACTCATCGCCCCTAAACGCAGAACGGACCGTCACAGGAAATCCTTCCTACCTGTGGCGATAAGACTGTACGACTCTTCACTGCAGGACTAATAATAATATTAATACTAATGTTACTTTGGCCTCAGTCAAATCGTGCAATATCACACATATGTCATTGAATGTTTACTAGTACATACTTTTATAGTTATTTTATTGTATTTTATTCCACTGTCGTTATTATAATTTACTGTACTTATGCATACTGTTTTTATTTTATTATTATTTATTGTATATTTTTCATTTTTCTGGTTCTTTGGCTGCATTGAGCATGTTTGTGATAAAAGAATTTCCCTCGGGATAAATAAAGTTCATCTTATCTTATGTTATTTTTGTTTCTGTTGCAGGCAGCCATGATGCAACCATCAGACTGTGGGACCTGATCGCTGTCCGAACGTTGGTCCTGCACCCCAGACAGTGAGTGGGATTTAGATCAGACAGTCTTATGGATTATCAGCATCAGCTCCAAGTACTTGGACTGTTACTCAGTTTCAGCTCATTGAATATTATTTTTATAATAATTATAAATAATTATTATATGATAATATAATATAATAATAATATATAATATAATATTGAAATATCAGACAAAATAACACAAGTAAATACAAAATGCAGTTTTCAGATATTGATTTCAGTCATTAGAACATCGTTTTATCTGTTTCCTACATTCTAAATCTTATGAATCATCAGACGCTCCAGATGAGTTTAAATGTAGCGCAGCTTCTGGCGTCGTGCAGGAAACTTCCTGTCTCTGCTTCAACAAGCTCTTAAACCACTAACGGTTTTATCTGGAACAGGATCTGGAGTCTCTTCTGGGTTCTATATAAATGTTAACTTTCAGTCCAAAGTGAAGGGGAACATCAGGAGAACATTAGGTCCATGTCATGAAGTGGATTTTCAACAGTAACTGAAGAAACGATAAACATGACGAGGTTTAAACCTTTTAATGAAACTACCATCAGACATCACTGACCTTCTCTAGATGTCGGCTCCAGGTCAAAGTCTTCTTCTGGGAAACGGGATGCTGGAGCCATCGTGCTCTCTTCAAACATGAAGACATCGTTTTCACTCACCACCTCACTCTGAGGACCTTTCCACTGGTCCAAGGTGTCAAACAGGAAGTCTTCTTTCTTCAGGAAAATGTCACTAACATTATCTTCATGGCTCGGAGCATCAGGAGGTTTCTCAGCAGCAAGGATGTTATCCTGCAAACAGAAGATCCTTCAGTCTCTGCTAATCTCATCCTGAAAGTCTGGATGAACATTTGGGATATTAGAATATTGTAACTGGATCACCATGTTGTCGTAGGTGTTGGCTGGTTTACTGGTCGGTTTCCCAGCAGGTAACACGTTCTCTGCTGCACATGAAAACACACTGTTAGAGTCAAAGCTTGTTCTGCAGGACAAACCTGTCCAACACCAGCCCCCCCCCACCCTCAGCTGGGTGATGACCCACACATGACTCATGATCACATGACCAAAACAGGACTAACCATGTTCCAGTGTGTCCAGGCTGCTGTTGGTCACAACATTGTCTCTGTGCAGAGCCTCGGTGATGTAGTTCCTGAAGTCGGTGATGGTGTAGATGACGGTGGGTTGCTCAGCAGCTCCAGGGTAGTTCCTCTCCACCAGGTTGTTCTGGAGAGTGATGAAGTCCAGAGTGTCGTTGGCGATGCCACCGCTGTCCACCTCCACCTCCAGAATGATGGCGTAGTGCACCTGGACAACCAGACCCCTGATGGGACCCGAACACAGTGACATGAGCTCCTAACAGGTCTTCAACAGTCTGTTTCACATGTCTGATCAAGATTTAATAACTAACTAACTCATCTCCTCAAAATGTTCAAGAAATCCACAATTCACTAAATAATCATTAGAAACTCATGCTTGTTAAATTCTTAGGAAAATAGAAACTAATTAATAATAACACAGTGGTTACAAAGTAAAAAGTACCATTTTAGTATTATTATAGTTATTATTATTATTATTTGTAGTAAATTGGGTGAAAATATCATAAATGAACCATAAGAAGTTCAACATGAAGGTTTCTGACAGTCAGAACATCCTGCTGAGAGTCTGTTTTACAACCAGCAACCCTTTTCTACACAGTAAATGTTTCCCATCAACAGACTGATGAAAAGGAATCGAACAGCCGGCGAGACGTCTGTGTGTTGAAACACTGCAGCTCAGACTTTTATTGTGAAACTCTCAGATGGTGTTTAAACTACTAACCAGTTGGAATCATTAACTGTTAATCAAGTCAAGTGTATTTACAGAGCACTTTAACATACAGCTGTACAACACTGAAGATTTACGACATAGAACCACTTCCTGTCTGATGTATCATCCTACAGGCGTGTGATCTTCTGTGTCGTCTCACAGTGAGATGTTTAGTCAACACCCGTTTAAAGAACATGGAACCTTATGGAGCATGTGTGAAGTTGTTGATGGAGTAACAGGACCAGCGAGCTTGTCATAAAGCTTTAACAGTAATCCTGCGGAGGCCGACGGGCGACTGATCCCACTTAAGAGCTGATTGACTATTGTTAAAGACATTAAGTAGAAATGCTGGAACAGGCAGAGACGGAGCTCAAACTCAACCGAAACAAGTTGGAATTCATTTCCTTCTGGATCCGATTGGACTCAAATGTTTCAATTAAACAAAGAACAAAACTCTGTGGGATCTGACTGGAACTCAGGACTTCCATCTGTACAACACATTACTGAAGCTTTACAAGTTCTCAAGGCCTCACAAAGTGCCTCTCTGTTGGTTTCCTCCCAGGCTGCGCTCACGCTGCAGCGTCAGACCTGAGATCAGAGGTTAAATCAACCGTGAAGCCTCATAAGATGTCAGAGCAGACTCCCTGTAATCCTTCATCCCAAGTAAAAACTCCACAATCCCTAAAACCCACAACATGTGGATCCTTCTGTAAGATGTTCAGAGGCCACACGGGGCTGAAACTCACATACATGAGAGTGAAGAGACAGAAAAAACTGTTAGACTCACCGTTCCAGGTCCTTCTGAGGCCTGAAAACCCAAAGAAAACACATGAATGAATGCATGAATGAATGAATGGATGAATGGATGGATGGATGGATGGATGAATGAATGAATGAATGAATGAATGAA
>SSNP01000253.1:249128-254954 GCA_006937955.1 Pachypanchax playfairii | reverse complement strand
CTCCAGGGTAGTTCCTCTCCACCAGGTTGTTCTGGAGAGTGATGAAGTCCAGAGTGTCGTTGGCGATGCCACCGCTGTCCACCTCCACCTCCAGAATGATGGCGTAGTGCACCTGGACAACCAGACCCCTGATGGGACCCGAACACAGTGACATGAGCTCCTAACAGGTCTTCAACAGTCTGTTTCACATGTCTGATCAAGATTTAATAACTAACTAACTCATCTCCTCAAAATGTTCAAGAAATCCACAATTCACTAAATAATCATTAGAAACTCATGCTTGTTAAATTCTTAGGAAAATAGAAACTAATTAATAATAACACAGTGGTTACAAAGTAAAAAGTACCATTTTAGTATTATTATAGTTATTATTATTATTATTTGTAGTAAATTGGGTGAAAATATCATAAATGAACCATAAGAAGTTCAACATGAAGGTTTCTGACAGTCAGAACATCCTGCTGAGAGTCTGTTTTACAACCAGCAACCCTTTTCTACACAGTAAATGTTTCCCATCAACAGACTGATGAAAAGGAATCGAACAGCCGGCGAGACGTCTGTGTGTTGAAACACTGCAGCTCAGACTTTTATTGTGAAACTCTCAGATGGTGTTTAAACTACTAACCAGTTGGAATCATTAACTGTTAATCAAGTCAAGTGTATTTACAGAGCACTTTAACATACAGCTGTACAACACTGAAGATTTACGACATAGAACCACTTCCTGTCTGATGTATCATCCTACAGGCGTGTGATCTTCTGTGTCGTCTCACAGTGAGATGTTTAGTCAACACCCGTTTAAAGAACATGGAACCTTATGGAGCATGTGTGAAGTTGTTGATGGAGTAACAGGACCAGCGAGCTTGTCATAAAGCTTTAACAGTAATCCTGCGGAGGCCGACGGGCGACTGATCCCACTTAAGAGCTGATTGACTATTGTTAAAGACATTAAGTAGAAATGCTGGAACAGGCAGAGACGGAGCTCAAACTCAACCGAAACAAGTTGGAATTCATTTCCTTCTGGATCCGATTGGACTCAAATGTTTCAATTAAACAAAGAACAAAACTCTGTGGGATCTGACTGGAACTCAGGACTTCCATCTGTACAACACATTACTGAAGCTTTACAAGTTCTCAAGGCCTCACAAAGTGCCTCTCTGTTGGTTTCCTCCCAGGCTGCGCTCACGCTGCAGCGTCAGACCTGAGATCAGAGGTTAAATCAACCGTGAAGCCTCATAAGATGTCAGAGCAGACTCCCTGTAATCCTTCATCCCAAGTAAAAACTCCACAATCCCTAAAACCCACAACATGTGGATCCTTCTGTAAGATGTTCAGAGGCCACACGGGGCTGAAACTCACATACATGAGAGTGAAGAGACAGAAAAAACTGTTAGACTCACCGTTCCAGGTCCTTCTGAGGCCTGAAAACCCAAAGAAAACACATGAATGAATGCATGAATGAATGCATGAATGAATGAATGGATGAATGGATGGATGGATGGATGGATGGATGGATGGATGGATGGATGGATGGATGGATGGATGGATGGATGGATGGATGGATGGATGGATGGATGGATGAATGAATGAATGAATGAATGAATGAAAGCAGACTGACACACTTCAAATCAAAACTGGATGATCAGTTTAATCACTAAGACACAACAGCGTTAACCCAACGCCTCCACGGTCGAGTGACAAGCTGACAGATACAGAGTCTGTGTGTCTGCAGGATTCTGTTAAATCAATCTGTACCTGAACTCGATGATGTCGATGCTCTTGAAGCCCGGCAGCCGTTCGAAGGCGTCTTCCACCTGTCAGTAAATCAAGAACAGAGACGGTTAACAGAAGGTTCTAACCACCGACGTTCTGAGTTCAGAACCAGAAGCTGTCACAATGTTTGTGACTGGATGTGAAACTAACTAGTTACCAGAAGCAGATGTTCCATCCGTTCCTTGAGGAACAAGTGGAACCTTCATAGATCATTAAAGAACACAAGCACTTCAAGTGAAGGTGTTAATGTTAGTTCACTCCCTCTTTGGTCTCTGGTTCTTCTTTTTAATACAAATAAATTCAATTTTTAGGGATTTGGGTTGTGAAATTAAAGCAACTGGTAAAGAACATAAAAACATGAACCTTCAGGTAAATAAAATTTAATAAAGCAGGTGTAAACTTGAAACAACAATGAGATGGATGTACAACCAAAGTATCTTTGTTATACAGTTTAGATTCAGTCCTTCAGGTGATCCTGGAACAGAAAGACCTGGATGAGACACGGGACATCTTCAGGAATCAAAGGCAGAATGTGCTGCTGTTGAAACATCTGGGATAATTCATTCAACTCAACCAGTTCACAACGTTAAACCCTGTAAAACCTGTTTATAGCTCAGTTTCCTCCAATAGTCAGAAACAGATCCCAGAAAACAGACACAGACTCACACTTTAACTCAGACTGACACACTTTAACTCAGACTCACACTTTAACACAGACTCACACTTTAACTCAGACTCACACTTTAACTCAGACTCACACTTTAACTCAGACACACACTTTAACTCAGACTCACACTTTAACTCAGACTCACACACTTTAACTCAGACTCACACTTTAACTCAGACTCACACTTTAACTCAGACTCACACTTTAACTCAGACTCACACTTTAACTCAGACTCACACTTTAACTCAGACTCACACTTTAACTCAGACTCACACACTTTAACTCAGACTGACACACTTTAACTCAGACTCACACACTTTAACTCAGACTCACACTTTAACTCAGACTGATACACTTTAACTCAGACTCACACTTTAACTCAGACTGACACACTTTAACTCAGACTCACACTTTAACTCAGACTGACACACTTTAACTCAGACTCACACTTTAACTCAGACTGACACACTTTAACTCAGACTCACACTTTAACTCAGACTCACACACTTTAACTCAGACTCACACACTTTCACTCACACTCACACTTTAACTCAGACTGACACACTTTAACTCAGACTCACACTTTAACTCAGACTGACACTTTAACTCAGACTCACACACCTTAACTCAGACTGATACACTTTAACTCAGACTCACACACTTTAACTCAGACTGACACACTTTAACTCAGACTCACACTTTAACTCAGACTGACACACTTTAACTCAGACTGATACACTTTAACTCAGACTGATACACTTTAACTCAGACTGACACTTTAACTCAGACTAACGCTTTAACTCAGACTCACACTTTAACTCAGACTGATACACTTTAACTCAGACTCACACTTTAACTCAGACTGACACACTTTAACTCAGACTCACACTTTAACTCAGACTCACACACTTTAACTCAGACTCACACTTTAACTCAGACTGATACACTTTAACTCAGACTGACACACTTTAACTCAGACTCACACTTTAACTCAGACTCACACTTTAACTCAGACTCACACTTTAACTCAGACTCACACACTTTAACTCAGACTGACACACTTTAACTCAGACTCACACTTTAACTCAGACTGACACACTTTAACTCAGACTCACACTTTAACTCAGACTGATACACTTTAACTCAGACTCACACACTTTAACTCAGACTGACACACTTTAACTCAGACTCACACTTTAACTCAGACTCACACTTTAACTCAGACTCACACACTTTAACTCAGACTCACACACTTTAACTCAGACTCACACACTTTAACTCAGACTCACACTTTAACTCAGACTGATACACTTTAACACAGACTCACACTTTAACTCAGACTCACACTTTAACTCAGACTCACACTTTAACTCAGACTCACACACTTTAACTCAGACTCACACACTTTAACTCAGACTCACACACTTTAACTCAGACTCACACACTTTAACACAGACTCACACTTTAACTCAGACTGATACACTTTAACTCAGACTCACACACTTTAACTCAGACTCACACTTTCACTCAGACTGATACACTTTAACTCAGACTGATACACTTTAACTCAGACTCACACTTTAACTCCGACTGATACACTTTAACTCAGACTGATACACTTTAACTCAGACTCACACACTTTAACTCAGACTCACACTTTCACTCAGACTGACACTTTAACTCAGACTCACACTTTAACTCAGACTGATACACTTTANCCAGTGTGTCCAGGCTGCTGTTGGTCACAACATTGTCTCTGTGCAGAGCCTCGGTGATGTAGTTCCTGAAGTCGGTGATGGTGTAGATGACGGTGGGTTGCTCAGCAACTCCAGGGTAGTTCCTCTCCACCAGGTTGTTCTGGAGAGTGATGAAGTCCAGAGTGTCGTTGGCGATGCCACCGCTGTCCACCTCCACCTCCAGAATGATGGCGTAGTGCACCTGGACAACCAGACCCCTGATGGGACCCGAACACAGTGACATGAGCTCCTAACAGGTCTTCAACAGTCTGTTTCACATGTCTGATCAAGATTTAATAACTAACTAACTCATCTCCTCAAAATGTTCAAGAAATCCACAATTCACTAAATAATCATTAGAAACTCATGCTTGTTAAATTCTTAGGAAAATAGAAACTAATTAATAATAACACAGTGGTTACAAAGTAAAAAGTACCATTTTAGTATTATTATAGTTATTATTATTATTATTTGTAGTAAATTGGGTGAAAATATCATAAATGAACCATAAGAAGTTCAACATGAAGGTTTCTGACAGTCAGAACATCCTGCTGAGAGTCTGTTTTACAACCAGCAACCCTTTTCTACACAGTAAATGTTTCCCATCAACAGACTGATGAAAAGGAATCGAACAGCCGGCGAGACGTCTGTGTGTTGAAACACTGCAGCTCAGACTTTTATTGTGAAACTCTCAGATGGTGTTTAAACTACTAACCAGTTGGAATCATTAACTGTTAATCAAGTCAAGTGTATTTACAGAGCACTTTAACATACAGCTGTACAACACTGAAGATTTACGACATAGAACCACTTCCTGTCTGATGTATCATCCTACAGGCGTGTGATCTTCTGTGTCGTCTCACAGTGAGATGTTTAGTCAACACCCGTTTAAAGAACATGGAACCTTATGGAGCATGTGTGAAGTTGTTGATGGAGTAACAGGACCAGCGAGCTTGTCATAAAGCTTTAACAGTAATCCTGCGGAGGCCGACGGGCGACTGATCCCACTTAAGAGCTGATTGACTATTGTTAAAGACATTAAGTAGAAATGCTGGAACAGGCAGAGACGGAGCTCAAACTCAACCGAAACAAGTTGGAATTCATTTCCTTCTGGATCCGATTGGACTCAAATGTTTCAATTAAACAAAGAACAAAACTCTGTGGGATCTGACTGGAACTCAGGACTTCCATCTGTACAACACATTACTGAAGCTTTACAAGTTCTCAAGGCCTCACAAAGTGCCTCTCTGTTGGTTTCCTCCCAGGCTGCGCTCACGCTGCAGCGTCAGACCTGAGATCAGAGGTTAAATCAACCGTGAAGCCTCATAAGATGTCAGAGCAGACTCCCTGTAATCCTTCATCCCAAGTAAAAACTCCACAATCCCTAAAACCCACAACATGTGGATCCTTCTGTAAGATGTTCAGAGGCCACACGGGGCTGAAACTCACATACATGAGAGTGAAGAGACAGAAAAAACTGTTAGACTCACCGTTCCAGGTCCTTCTGAGGCCTGAAAACCCAAAGAAAACACATGAATGAATGCATGAATGAATGAATGGATGAATGGATGGATGGATGGATGGATGAATGAATGAATGAATGAATGAATGAATGAATGAATGAATGAATGAATGAATGAATGAATGAAT
>SSNP01000253.1:216628-246628 GCA_006937955.1 Pachypanchax playfairii | reverse complement strand
ACTCAGACTCACACTTTAACTCAGACTGACACACTTTAACTCAGACTGATACACTTTAACTCAGACTGATACACTTTAACTCAGACTCACACACTTTAACTCAGACTGACACACTTTAACTCAGACTCACACTTTAACTCAGACTGACACACTTTAACTCAGACTCACACTTTAACTCAGACTGATACACTTTAACTCAGACTCACACTCTAACTCAGACTGACACACTTTAACTCAGACTGATACACTTTAACTCAGACTCACACACTTTAACTCAGACTCACACTTTCACTCAGACTGACACTTTAACTCAGACTCACACTTTAACTCAGACTGATACACTTTAACTCAGACTCACACACTTTAACTCAGACTCACACTTTAACTCAGACTGATACACTTTAACTCAGACTGATACACTTTAACTCAGACTCACACTTTAACTCCGACTGATACACTTTAACTCAGACTGATACACTTTAACTCAGACTCACACACTTTAACTCAGACTCACACTTTAACTCAGACACACACACTTTAACTCAGACTGATACACTTTAACTCAGACTGACACACTTTAACTCAGACTGACACACTTTAACTCAGACTCACACTTTAACTCAGACTGACACACTTTAACTCAGACTCACACTTTAACTCAGACTGACACACTTTAACTCAGACTCACACTTTAACTCAGACTGATACACTTTAACTCAGACTCACACTTTAACTCAGACTGACACACTTTAACTCAGACTCACACTTTAACTCAGACTGACACTTTAACTCAGACTCACACACCTTAACTCAGACTGATACACTTTAACTCAGACTCACACACTTTAACTCAGACTGATACACTTTAACTCAGACTGACACTTTAACTCAGACTGATACACTTTAACTCAGACTCACACACTTTAACTCAGACTGATACACTTTAACTCAGACTGACACTTTAACTCAGACTCACACTTTCACTCAGACTCACACTTTAACTCAGACTGATACACTTTAACTCAGACTCACACTTTAACTCAGACTGACACACTTTAACTCAGACTGATACACTTTAACTCAGACTCACACACTTTAACTCAGACTGATACACTTTAACTCAGACTGACACTTTAACTCAGACTCACACTTTCACTCAGACTCACACTTTAACTCAGACTCACACTTTAACTCAGACTGATACACTTTAACTCAGACTGACACACTTTAACTCAGACTCACACTTTAACTCAGACTGACACACTTTAACTCAGACTCACACTTTAACTCAGACTCACACACTTTAACTCAGACTCACACACTTTAACTCATACTCACACACTTTAACTCCGACTGATACACTTTAACTCAGACTGATACACTTTAACTCAGACTCACACACTTTAACTCAGACTCACACTTTAACACAGACTCACACTTTAACTCAGACTCACACTTTAACTCAGACTCACACACTCTAACTCAGACTCACACACTTTAACTCAGACTCACACTATAACTCAGACTGACACACTTTAACTCAGACTCACACTTTAACTCAGACTGACACACTTTAACTCAGACTGACACTTTAACTCAGACTCACACACTTTAACTCAGACTGACACACTTTAACTCAGACTGATACACTTTAACTCAGACTCACACACTTTAACTCAGACTGACACACTTTAACTCAGACTCACACTTTAACTCAGACTGATACACTTTAACTCAGACTCACACTTTAACTCAGACTGACACACTTTAACTCAGACTGACACACTTTAACTCAGACTCACACTTTAACTCAGACTGACACACTTTAACTCAGACTCACACCCTCACTCAGACTCACACTTTAACTCACACTCACACTCTAACTCACACACACACACTTTAACTCACACACACACTTTAACTCCGACTGATACACTTTAACTCAGACTGATACACTTTAACTCAGACTCACACACTTTAACTGAGACTCACACTTTAACTCAGACTGACACACTTTAACTCAGACTCACACTTTAACTCAGACTGACACACTTTAACTCAGACTCACACACTTTAACTCAGACTCACACTTTAACTCAGACACACACTTTAACTCAGACTCACACACTTTAACTCAGACTGACACACTTTAACTCAGACTCACACTTTAACTCAGACTCACACACTTTAACTCAGACTCACACACTTTAACTCAGACTCACACTTTAACTCAGACTGACACACTTTAACTCAGACTCACACTTTAACTCAGACTGACACACTTTAACTCAGACTGATACACTTTAACTCAGACTCACACACTTTAACTCAGACTGACACTTTAACTCAGACTGATACACTTTAACTCAGACTGACACACTTTAACTCAGACTCACACACTTTAACTCAGACTCACACTCTCACTCACACTCACACTTTAACTCAGACTCACACACTTTAACTCAGACTGACACACTTTAACTCAGACTCACACTTTAACTCAGACTGATACACTTTAACTCAGACTCACACACTCTAACTCAGACTCACACACTTTAACTCAGACACACACTTTCACTCAGACTCACACTTTAACTCAGACTGACACACTTTAACTCAGACTCACACTTTAACTCAGACTGACACACTTTAACTCAGACTCACACTTTAACTCAGACTCACACACTTTCACTCAGACTCACACACTTTAACTCAGACTCACACTTTAACTCAGACACACACTCTAACTCAGACTCACACTTTAACTCAGACTCACACACTTTAACTCAGACTCACACACTTTAACTCAGACTCACACACTTTACCTCAGACTCACACTTTAACTCAGACTCACACTCTAACTCACACTCACACTTTAACTCAGACTCACACTTTAACTCAGACTCACACTTTAACTCAGACTCACACACTTTAACTCAGACTCACACTTTAACTCAGACTGACACACTTTAACTCAGACTCACACTTTAACTCAGACTCACACACTTTAACTCAGACTCACACTTTAACTCAGACTCACAGTTTAACTCAGACTGACACACTTTAACTCAGACTGACACTTTAACTCAGACTCACACTCTCACTCAGACTCACACTTTAACTCAGACTCACACACTTTAACTCAGACTCACACTTTAACTCAGACTGATACACTTTAACTCAGACTCACACACTTTAACTCAGACTGACACACTTTAACTCAGACTCACACTTTAACTCAGACTGACACACTTTAACTCAGACTCACACTCTAACACAGACACACACACTTTAACTCAGACTGACACACTTTAACACAGACTCACACACTATAACTCAGACTGACACACTTTAACTCAGACTCACACTTTAACTCAGACTCACACACTTTAACTCAGACTCACACTTTAACTCAGACTCACACACTTTAACTCAGACTCACACTTTAACTCAGACTCACACTTTAACACAGACTCACACTTTAACCCAGACTCACACTTTAACTCAGACTCACACACTTTAACTCAGACTCACACACTTTAACTCAGACTCACACACTAACACAGACTCACACACTTTAACTCAGACTCACACACTCTAACACAGACTCACACTTTAACTCAGACTCACACTTTAACTCAGACTCACACACTTTAACTCAGACTCACACACTTTAACTCAGACTCACACACTTTCACTCAGACTCACACTTTAACTCAGACTCACACTTTAACTCAGACACACACTTTAACTCAGACTCACACTTTAACACAGACTCACACACTAACTCAGACTCACACTTTAACTCAGACTGACACACTTTAACTCAGACTCACACATTAACACAGACTCACACTTTAACACAGACTCACACTTTAACTCAGACTCACACACTCTAACTCAGACTGACACACTTTAACTCAGACTCACACTTTAACTCAGACTCACACACTTTAACTCAGACTGACACACTTTAACTCAGACTCACACTTTAACTCAGACGCACACACTTTAACTCAGACTCACACTTTAACTCAGACCGACACACTTTAACTCAGACTGACACTTTAACTCAGACTGACACACTTTATCTCAGACTCACACACTTTAACTCAGACTCACACTTTAACTCAGACTCACACTTTAACTCAGACTCACACTTTAACTCAGACTCACACTTTAACTCAGACTGATACACTTTAACTCAGACTCACACTTTAACTCAGACTGACACACTCTAACTCAGACTCACACTTTAACTCAGACTCACACACTTTAACTCAGACTCACACACTTTAACTCAGACTGACACTTTAACTCAGACTCACACACTTTAACTCAGACTGATACACTTTAACTCAGACTGACACACTTTAACTCAGACTGACACTTTAACTCAGACTGATACACTTTAACTCAGACTCACACTTTAACTCAGACTGACACACTTTAACTCAGACTCACACTTTAACTCAGACTGACACACTTTAACTCAGACTCACACTTTAACTCAGACTGATACACTTTAACTCAGACTCACACACTTTAACTCAGACTCACACTTTAACTCAGACTGATACACTTTAACTCAGACTGATACACTTTAACTCAGACTCACACTTTAACTCCGACTGATACACTTTAACTCAGACTGATACACTTTAACTCAGACTCACACACTTTAACTCAGACTCACACTTTAACTCAGACTCACACTTTAACTCAGACTCACACTTTAACTCAGACTGATACACTTTAACTCAGACTCACACTTTAACTCAGACTCACACTTTAACTCAGACTCACACTTTAACTCAGACTGACACACTTTAACTCAGACTCACACTTTAACTCAGACTGACACACTTTAACTCAGACTGACACACTTTAACTCAGACTCACACTTTAACTCAGACTGACACACTTTAACTCAGACTGACACACTTTAACTCAGACTCACACTTTAACTCAGACTCACACTTTAACTCAGACTCACACACTTTAACTCAGACTCACACTTTAACTCAGACTGACACACTTTAACTCAGACTCACACTTTAACTCAGACTCACACTTTAACTCAGACTGACACACTTTAACTCAGACTCACACTTTAACTCAGACTGACACACTTTAACTCAGACTCACACACTTTAACTCAGACTCACACTTTAACTCAGACTGACACACTTTAACTCAGACTCACACTTTAACTCAGACTCACACTTGCTGAAATGTGCTGCTAAATCCTTCTATTTGGAATTAAAACCTCCATGTTTGAGGCTCGGGGCCTGTGGCTGCACTCTCCTGCTGTTTCTATTAGTACAGTTATTCCCTCATTAAAGACCCGGACCCTGACATTCAAACCATAAACCGGCTCCCCACGTCAGTAACGTGGAGTGGAGCCTGAAAACCTCCCAGTGGAGCGGGAACACACCAACGCTCGGCTTTCCTGGCAGTTCTCTGTTTTTTCCACCACCTTGCCGTGAGTCACTGCTCGTATACTGTATGTTCTCTGCAGTGTTCTGCTGCAGCGTCTCAGGCTCATATAGCTGCTCACTGGGAATGCCAAACCAACAGAGTTCTAAAGTATGTAGATACTTAAAGTGTGAAAAGCACTGAGGTCTTTAAACTGGAGCCAAAGTCCTGAGTCTGCAGTTTGAGGGAAACCACAGGCCAGTCAGTCTGATAACGAGTCAGTGTTGTGTACGTCAGAAGAATGAAGCAAAAAAATATTCAAGAAGACAATAGCAACAACTGGGAGAACCGTTTCTCATGCCATCAAGTAATAAAAATATCAGGGGAATGTATACTCCTGGGAACGTCATGCTAAAACACTCCAACCTACACGAGGAGCAGCAGAACCACTAAAAATGAAGCAGGGTTTTAGGACACAGCTTAGGTTCTGTAAAGAACCAGGATATTATGTTCCTGTTCTTTAAAGAACATGGACCCCATGAGTTCCTGTTCTTTAAAGAACGTGGACCCTATGCGTTCCTGTTCTTTAAAGAACGTGGACCCCATGAGTTCCTGTTCTTTAAAGAACGTGGACCCCATGAGTTCCTGTTCTTTAAAGAACGTGGACCCTATGCGTTCCTGTTCTTTAAAGAACGTGGACCCTATGTGTTCCTGTTCTTTAAAGAACGTGGACCCTATGCGTTCCTGTTCTTTAAAGAACGTGGACCCTATGCGTTCCTGTTCTTTAAAGAACGTGGACCCTATGTGTTTCACTTTTTTAAAGAACATGGACCCCATGAGTTCCTGTTCTTTAAAGAACGTGGACCCTATGTGTTTCACTTTTTTAAAGAACATGGACCCCATGAGTTCCTGTTCTTTAAAGAACGTGGACCCTATGTGTTCCTGTTCTTTAAAGAACGTGGACCCCATGAGTTCCTGTTCTTTAAAGAACGTGGACCCTATGCGTTCCTGTTCTTTAAAGAACGTGGACCCCATGAGTTTCACTTTTTTAAAGAACGTGGACCCCATGAGTTCCTGTTCTTTAAAGAACGTGGACCCTATGCGTTCCTGTTCTTTAAAGAACGTGGACCCCATGAGTTCCTGTTCTTTAAAGAACGTGGACCCTATGCGTTCCTGTTCTTTAAAGAACATGGACCCTATGTGTTTCACTTTTTTAAAGAACATGGACCCCATGAGTTCCTGTTCTTTAAAGAACGTGGACCCTATGTGTTTCACTTTTTTAAAGAACATGGACCCCATGAGTTCCTGTTCTTTAAAGAACGTGGACCCTATGCGTTCCTGTTCTTTAAAGAACGTGGACCCCATGAGTTCCTGTTCTTTAAAGAACGTGGACCCTATGTGTTTCACTTTTTTAAAGAACATGGACCCCATGAGTTCCTGTTCTTTAAAGAACGTGGACCCTATGCGTTCCTGTTCTTTAAAGAACGTGGACCCCATGAGTTCCTGTTCTTTAAAGAACGTGGACCCTATGTGTTTCACTTTTTTAAAGAACGTGGACCCCATGAGTTCCTGTTCTTTAAAGAACGTGGACCCTATGCGTTCCTGTTCTTTAAAGAACATGGACCCCATGAGTTCCTGTTCTTTAAAGAACGTGGACCCTATGTGTTTCACTTTTTTAAAGAACATGGACCCCATGAGTTCCTGTTCTTTAAAGAACGTGGACCCTATGTGTTTCACTTTTTTAAAGAACATGGACCCCATGAGTTCCTGTTCTTTAAAGAACGTGGACCCTATGCGTTCCTGTTCTTTAAAGAACGTGGACCCCATGAGTTCCTGTTCTTTAAAGAACGTGGACCCTATGCGTTCCTGTTCTTTAAAGAACATGGACCCCATGAGTTCCTGTTCTTTAAAGAACGTGGACCCTATGTGTTTCACTTTTTTAAAGAACATGGACCCCATGAGTTCCTGTTCTTTAAAGAACGTGGACCCTATGTGTTTCACTTTTTTAAAGAACATGGACCCCATGAGTTCCTGTTCTTTAAAGAACGTGGACCCTATGTGTTCCTGTTCTTTAAAGAACGTGGACCCCATGAGTTCCTGTTCTTTAAAGAACGTGGACCCTATGCGTTCCTGTTCTTTAAAGAACGTGGACCCTATGTGTTTCACTTTTTTAAAGAACATGGACCCCATGAGTTCCTGTTCTTTAAAGAACGTGGACCCTATGCGTTCCTGTTCTTTAAAGAACGTGGACCCTATGCGTTCCTGTTCTTTAAAGAACGTGGACCCTATGTGTTTCACTTTTTTAAAGAACATGGACCCCATGAGTTCCTGTTCTTTAAAGAACGTGGACCCTATGCGTTCCTGTTCTTTAAAGAACGTGGACCCCATGAGTTCCTGTTCTTTAAAGAACGTGGACCCTATGCATTCCTGTTCTTTAAAGAACGTGGACCCTATGTGTTTCACTTTTTTAAAGAACATGGACCCCATGAGTTCCTGTTCTTTAAAGAACGTGGACCCTATGTGTTTCACTTTTTTAAAGAACATGGACCCCATGAGTTCCTGTTCTTTAAAGAACGTGGACCCTATGCGTTCCTCTTTTTTAAGAACCAACACCATAACAAACGCTCCTTCACAATAAGAGCTCATCTCTGATGGACCCTCACCTTGTGTTTGAACTGGCGGGCCAGCTGCTGGAACTCGGAGCTGCTCGGTTCTCTCAGAGCGTTGTTGTAGGTTTCTCCTTTCAGCTTGATCCTCAGCTCCACCACTTGGTCTTTCAGGGGTCGTGGGGGTCGAAGCAACGTGTCATCGATCTCGTTACCAATCTGGACAGGAAGCAGAGATCATCTTGGGTTAGAATGGACTGATATGAGTCTTATCAGATCCTGTTAGTGGTGCTTGCTTACAGAGTTCTCCTGCTCGTCCACCAATGAGAAGCCATTGTTTCCTAGTAAGTTGTCTTCTTCTTCTTCTTCATAAGGCAGCTTTGTTAGATCAGGGAAGTTACCGTTGTTGGTTTCCACCAGGTATTTGGTTGTGATCTCTAAGACAGCAGCATGAGTAGCTTCCTCAGCAGCTCCTGTTGCACCTTGCATACTTTCTGCTGTCATATCCACAACCGTTTCTTGGGAAGACTGATCATGTGACTCAGGTCTGGTTTCTACTGGAGGCCCGGTCAAGGTTTCATCAGCATCTTCATGTGGGGGCTGAACTACCTGAGCAGGACCTGTTGCAGCCTGCTTCTCAGTAGGAGGTTCTTCAAGAACTAAATCCTTGAGAATTTCTGCCTTTGAATTGGGGTCTCGATGGGGTTCAGTTAAAGCTTCTGGAGATGTTTCACTTGGACCTTCAACTTCAGGAGCAGATTCTGTGACTTTGCTTTCAGGTTCAGCCACATAGGAAGTGATCTTTTTGGTGGTTTCAGGTGGAACCTCCACCTCAGAATCCCCTGCAGGTCTGATTGTTACCTCTAGTTCAAGTCTTTCATCCATCTCTGTGACTGGCAATAATTCTTCTATGTTTTCTGGAACCATTAAAATTAAAGGAGTAATCTCATCTTCAGACTCTGGAAGGCTCTCTGGTTCTATCAGAACCTCCACACCTTCAGGTGTAGTTCCTTCTTTTTCCTGTGGGTTCTCCTCTGTGGTCTCACTGTGATCCAGTGGTCCAACTTCTTCTCTTGTATCTACTGATGTTGGAGGAACATCAGTTCTATCTTCATCAGGTTCTACGTCTGGTTGAACAGTCTCTACATGTTCTTCTGTTACTTCCTCTTCATCTGCGAGTTCTTCTACAGAACCACCAACCTGTTCATCTGTCACAGTGAAGTCATGTTTATTCTTAAGTTCTTCTATCAGATCAGTTTCTTTCATGGGTTCTGATTCTTCTGGGAGTTCTGCTCCAGTTGCTGACTCACCAGGGGGTTCTGCTTGTTGTTCTGGTCTTGTTGTGGGTTCTGCTTGTTGTTCTGGTCTTGTTGTGGGTTCTGCTTGTTGTTCTGGTCTTGTTGTTGGTTCTGCTTGGTGTTCTGGTCTTGTTGTTGGTTCTGCTTGGTGTTCTGGTCTTGTTGTTGGTTCTGCTTGGTGTTCTGGTCTTGTTGTGGGTTCTGCTGCTTGTTCTGGTCTTGTTGTGGGTTCTGCTGTTTGTTCTGGTCGTGTTGTTGGTTCTGCTTGGTGTTCTGGTCTTGTTGTGGGTTCTGCTTGGTGTTCTGGTCTTGTTGTGGGTTCTGCTGTTTGTTCTGGTCTTGTTGTTGGTTCTGCTGTTTGTTCTGGTCTTGTTGTGGGTTCTGCTTGTTGTTCTGGTCTTGTTGTGGGTTCTGCTGCTTGTTCTGGTCTTGTTGTGGGTTCTGCTTGTTGTTCTGGTCTTGTTGTGGGTTCTGCTGCTTGTTCTGGTCTTGTTGTGGGGTCTGCTGCTTGTTCTGGTCTTGTTGTGGGTTCTGCTGCTTGTTCTGGTCTTGTTGTGGGTTCTGTTGCTTGTTCTGGTCTTGTTGTGGGTTCTGCTTGTTGTTCTGGTCTTGTTGTGGGTTCTAGTATCTGTTCTGACTGTCTTGAGGGTTCTAATATTTCTAGACCTTGTTCTTGTACAGGCTGTGTAGTGGATGCTGGTTCTGGTGGCGGTGCTGGCTCTATGGAAGAACCTGTTTCTTGTGTTAATTCTCTGATGGGGATAATTTGTTGGGGTGGTTCCTTAATGGGTTCTGGTTCTTGTGTAGGTTCTCTTGTGGGTTGTGTATTATTTGTTGGTTCTCTGAAAGTATCAGGTTCTGTTTCCTGTGTTGGTTTCATTATGGGATCAATATTTTGGACTGGTTTCTTTATTGATTCAGGTTCTAAAGATGATTCTAGAGCAGGTTCTGTTTTTTCATCCAGAATATCTGTTTCCTGAGCTGGTTCTTTTGTGGGTTTCAGTTCTGTTGCTGGTTTTACTGTGGGTTCTGGTACCAGTGCTGGCTCGGTTGTGGGTTCTGGTACCAGTGCTGGCTCGGTTGTGGGTTCTGGTACCGGTGCTGGTTCGGTTGTGGGTTCTGGTACCAGTGCTGGCTCGGTTGTGGGTTCTGGTACCGGTGCTGGCTCGGTTGTGGGTTCTGGTACCGGTGCTGGCTCGGTTGTGGGTTCTGGTACCAGTGCTGGCTCGGTTGTGGGTTCTGGTACCAGTGCTGGCTCGGTTGTGGGTTCTGGTGATATGATCCACTGTGTTGGTTCTTGTCCAGATGGTTTTGTTTTCTGTGTAGTTTGTTTTTCAGGTTCTACTTTATGTTCTGGTTCTTCTATCTGTTTAGTCTCATCACTCATGTCTCCAGAAGGTTCTGCTTCTGTTGGTGGTTCTACTGTAAGTTCTGTATGTTTAGTTGATATCTCTACAGGTGATGGTACTGTTGCATCAACTCCAGCAGGTTCTATTGTTGCTTGTTCTTTGGGTTCTGGTTTCTCTGTAATAAGTTCTTTTTGTGTTGGTGTCTCAGGTGTATCTGGGTCTTTAATGGGTTCTGCTGGTTCTGGTTCTGTTGTTCTGTTGGTTTTTACAGTGACACTGTTTGTCTTCTCTTCGCTGTCTGGTTTTACTTCAACCTTCTCCTCTATAGGAGACACTGTGTCTTGGTTGGTTTCCATGGTAACGCTTGTTCTTGTTGGTACATCTTGGACGTTTTGTAAAACCAGAATAGTTTTGGAGGTAACATCAGCTGTTTGTGTCGGACGTTCCTCTCCAGTGTTTTCACTGATTTCATGTTCCAGGATCGTTTGGAGATCCGAGGCCTGAGAAGGAACTTCTAATTTCAGCTCGTCTTCCAGAACCACTAGAGGAGACACAGTTAGAGTTGTCTCTGTGTTGACCTTCATTTCATCTTGTCTAACGTCCAAACTTGTTTCTAAAGGTTGATCAACTTGTACTGTTTGGATATTGTCTTCAGGTTCTGGATGGACGTGGGTTTTAAAACCATGAGGTGAACCTTGTAAAACTTCAAAGATGTTATCTAAAGAATTATCAAGAACTTCTTCATCTTCAGGCACTGAAAAACCATCTGCCGGGACCTCAGAGGTCACCTGTAGAGGTTCCTCATGTCCTGATTCCACCACAGGGGACGTTTGTGTAGCAGGTGTGAAGTTGGACTTTTGAACAACAACAGTAGCTTCTGTTGGGTCTCCTGGAACACCGACCTCGGTGAGGATGTTATCTTCTGAAACAACCTGCTTGTTTTCTCTTTGGTCTTGTCCAGTCTGCTCGTCCGTCCCGTCAGACAGCTGGAGTGTAACAGAGGGAACTGTCTCTGTGTCCTCAGCAAGGATTCCAACATTTAAAACCTCTGTGTTAGCAGTGACTGTAGCAGGACTTAGTGAAGTAGCCCCGCCTCCAGTTTCCAGGATATCATTAGAGTCTTCTGGCATGACCTCAGCTGCGGGGTCAGAGGTTAAATCCACTGAAATCCCAGTTAGAGACGTTGTAACTTCCTCTTCAGTCCCAGAGAGCGACGGGATCCAAGTCGTCAACTCAAAACCAGGTGAAAGACTGTCTTCATGAAGTGAACCGTGTTCTACTGCTGGGTTGGTGTCTTCATCCCCTGTAGAAGAACATCAAACATCTTAACATCATAACAAACTAACTTATTGTGGTTAACTAAAGTATTTGTGTTTACGAGCTTCTGATCCAAATCCTCTAAAAGTTCCAACTGTTCTTTTATTGCTCTGGTTTAAACCTCCTAGAACCCAAACCTGTCTCACCTGAGTGACATGAAAACACCTTCTGTAGTCCACAGCTGGTGCTGAAGGATGCCGCTAGCTAACAGGAACATTTACCATCTCGTCCATACAAACAGATTTATTATCATCTGAAGAAGGAACATGTTTAGTCTTTAAACTGCGTGTCACATGACAGACTGTAGTAAAAGTGTTTCAGTTTGTTGGTAATTAAAACAGGCAGCACTTTGAAGTAAAAGGTAACGCAGCATGGTGCAGCCTGTGTGATCTCACTAACCCTAATAAGACGTCTACCTGCTCCGTCCATTGACCAGCCTGCTACCCGTAAGCAGGATTATACATCTATTCTGAGACCTGAACGTGTGACGGGAATCAGCCTCGTGAACTCCATCCTACACCACATAATACAGATTGGGGTGTAAGGTGAGGGACTGCAGCTGCTGAGACACACCTGAGTGGACAAGGACGTGGTGCTAGTTCCAGTCAGGTGGGCAGGGGAGGGACGCTAAGAGACTTACATAGGTCAGGAAGGGGTCAACAGTAGGGACGGTAATCTGTGTGTACATCCAGTTCATGTATCTTTATTTAGATTGAATGTGACTAACAGTGATCATGTGATAATGTTTGTTGGTTCGGGCTGTTCAGGTGTGTCTCATCATCTGTCTCATCTTCATCCAAAAGTCTTCTTTAGTCCTGATCCTGGTTCTGAAGCTCCAGGTTCACAAGTTGTTGTGACCTTAGTATGAATCACGATAGATCCTGACAGGTCCGGATAGGTCCTGACAGGTCCCGATAGGTCTGGTTAGAGTCCATCCCCCCCTCCCCCAACAGGTCCTGATAGGTCCCGATAGGTCCTGATAGGTCCTGACAGGTCCTGACAGGTCCTGATAGATCCTGACAGGTCCCGATAGGTCCTGACAGGTCCCGATAGGTCTGGTTAGAGTCCATCCCCCCCTTCCCCAACAGGTCCCGATAGGTCCTGATAGGTCCCGATAGATACTGAAAGGTCCCGATAGATCCTGACAGGTCCCGATAGATCCTGACAGGTCCTGATAGGTCCTGATAGGTCCCGATAGATCCTGACAGGTCCCTATAGGTCCTGACAGGTCCCGATAGGTCTGGTTAGAGTCCATCCCCCCCTCCCCCAACAGGTCCCGATAGGTCCTGACAGGTCCCGATAGATACTGACAGGTCCCGACAGATCCTGACATGTCCCGATAGATCCTGACAGGTCCCGATAGGTCCTGATAGGTCCCGATAGATCCTGACAGGTCCCGATAGATCCTGACAGGTCCCGATAGGTCCTGACAGGTCCCGATAGGTCTGGTTAGAGTCCATCCCCCCCTTCCCCAACAGGTCCCGATAGGTCCTGATAGGTCCCGATAGATCCTGAAAGGTCCCGATAGATCCTGACAGGTCCCGATAGATCCTAACAGGTCCCGATAGATCCTAACAGGTCCCGATAGGTCTGGTTAGAGTCCATCCCCCCCTCCCCCAACAGGTCCCGATAGGTCCCGATAGGTCCTGATAGGTCCCGATAGATCCTGAAAGGTCCCGATAGATCCTGACAGGTCCCGATAGATCCTGACAGGTCCTGATAGGTCCTGATAGGTCCCGATAGATCCTGACAGGTCCCTATAGGTCCTGACAGGTCCCGATAGGTCTGGTTAGAGTCCATCCCCCCCTCCCCCAACAGGTCCCGATAGGTCCTGACAGGTCCCGATAGATACTGACAGGTCCCGACAGATCCTGACATGTCCCGATAGATCCTGACAGGTCCCGATAGGTCCTGATAGGTCCCGATAGATCCTGACAGGTCCCGATAGATCCTGACAGGTCCCGATAGGTCTGGTTAGAGTCCATCCCCCCCTCCCCCGACAGGTCCCGATAGGTCCCGATAGGTCCCGATAGGTCCTGACAGGTCCCGATAGATACTGACAGGTCCCGACAGATCCTGACATGTCCCGATAGATCCTGACAGGTCCCGATCGGTCCTGATAGGTCCCGATAGATCCTGACAGGTCCCGATAGGTCCTGACAGGTCCCGATAGGTCTGGTTAGAGTCCATCCCCCCCTCCCCCAACAGGTCCCGATAGGTCCTGACAGGGCCCGATAGGTCCTGACAGGTCCCGATAGATCCTAACAGGTCCCGATAGGTCCTGACAGGTCCCGATAGGTCTGGTTAGAGTCCATCCCCCCCTCCCCCAACAGGTCCCGATAGGTCCTGACAGGTCCCGATAGGTCCTGTTAGGTCCCGATAGGTCCTGACAGGTCCCGATAGGTCCTGACAGGTCCCGATAGGTCTGGTTAGAGTCCATCCCCCCCTCCCCCAACAGGTCCCGATAGGTCCCGATAGGTCCTGACAGGTCCCGATAGATACTGACAGGTCCCGACAGATCCTGACATGTCCCGATAGATCCTGACAGGTCCTGATAGATCCTGACAGGTCCCGATAGATCCTGACAGGTCCCGATAGGTCTGGTTAGAGTCCATCCCCCCCTCCCCCAACAGGTCCCGATAGGTCCCGATAGGTCCTGACAGGTCCCGATAGGTCCTGACAGGTCCCGATAGATACTGACAGGTCCCGACAGATCCTGACATGTCCCGATAGATCCTGACAGGTCCCGATAGGTCCTGATAGGTCCCGATAGATCCTGACAGGTCCCGATAGATCCTGACAGGTCCTGATAGATCCTGACAGGTCCGGATAGGTCCTGACAGGTCCCGATAGGTCTGGTTAGAGTCCATCCCCCCCTCCCCCAACAGGTCCCGATAGGTCCTGATAAGTCCTGACAGGTCCTGATAGGTCCTGACAGGTCCCGATAGATACTGACAGGTCCCGACAGATCCTGACATGTCCCGATAGATCCTGACAGGTCCCGATAGGTCTGGTTAGAGTCCATCCCCCCCTCCCCCAACAGGTCCCGATAGGTCCCGATAGGTCCTGACAGGTCCTGACAGGTCCTGATAGGTCCTGACAGGTCCCGATAGATCCTGACAGGTCCCGATAGATCCTGACAGGTCCCGATAGATCCTGACAGGTCCGGATAGGTCCTGACAGGTCCCGATAGGTCTGGTTAGAGTCCATCCCCCCCTCCCCCAACAGGTCCCGATAGGTCCCGATAGGTCCTGACAGGTCCCGATAGATCCTGACAGGTCCCGATAGATCCTGACAGGTCCTGATAGGTCCTGATAGGTCCCGATAGATCCTGACAGGTCCTGATAGGTCCTGACAGGTCCCGATAGATCCTGACAGGTCCCGATAGGTCTGGTTAGAGTTCACCCCCCCCCTCCCCCAACAGGTCCCGATAGGTCCCGATAGGTCCTGACAGGTCCCGATAGGTCCTGATAGGTCCCGATAGATCCTGACAGGTCCCGATAGGTCCTGACAGGTCCCGATAGGTCTGGTTAGAGTCCATCCCCCCCTCCCCCAACAGGTCCCGATAGGTCCTGACAGGTCCTGATAGATCCTGACAGGTCCCGATAGGTCTGGTTAGAGTCCATCCCCCCCTCCCCCAACAGGTCCCGATAGGTCCTGATAGGTCCTGACAGGTCCTGATAGGTCCTGACAGGTCCCGATAGATCCTGACAGGTCCCGATAGGTCTGGTTAGAGTCCATCCCCCCCTCCCCCAACAGGTCCCGATAGGTCCCGATAGGTCCTGACAGGTCCCGATAGATCCTGACAGGTCCCGATAGATCCTGACAGGTCCTGATAGGTCCTGATAGGTCCCGATAGATCCTGACAGGTCCTGATAGATCCTGACAGGTCCCGATAGGTCCTGACAGGTCCCGATAGGTCCGGTTAGAGTCCATCCCCCCCTCCCCCAACAGGTCCCGATAGGTCCTGACAGGTCCCGATAGGTCTGGTTAGAGTCCATCCCCCCCTCCCCCAACAGGTCCCGATAGGTCCCGATAGGTCCTGATAGGTCCCGATAGGTCCTGACAGGTCCCGATAGATCCTGACAGGTCCGGATAGGTCCTGACAGGTCCCGATAGGTCTGGTTAGAGTCACCCCCCCCCTCCCCCAACAGGTCCCGATAGGTCCTGATAGGTCCCGATAGATCCTGAAAGGTCTCGATAGATCCTGACAGGTCCCGATAGATCCTGACAGGTCCCGATAGGTCTGGTTAGAGTCCATCCCCCCCTTCCCCAACAGGTCCCGATAGGTCCCGATAGGTCCCGATAGATCCTGACAGGTCCCGTTAGGTCCTGACAGGTCCCGATAGGTCTGGTTAGAGTCCATCCCCCCCTCCCCCAACAGGTCCCGATAGGTCCCGATAGGTCCTGACAGGTCCTGATAGATCCTGACAGGTCCCGATAGGTCCTGACAGGTCCCGATAGGTCTGGTTAGAGTCCATCCCCCCCTCCCCCAACAGGTCCCGATAGGTCCCGATAGGTCCTGATAGGTCCCGATAGATCCTGAAAGGTCCCGATAGATCCTGACAGGTCCCGATAGATCCTGACAGGTCCTGATAGGTCCTGATAGGTCCCGATAGATCCTGACAGGTCCGGATAGGTCCTGACAGGTCCCGATAGGTCTGGTTAGAGTCCACCCCCCCTCCCCCAACAGGTCCCGATAGGTCCCGATAGGTCCCGATAGGTCCCGATAGGTCCTGATAGGTCCCGATAGATCCTGAAAGGTCCCGATAGATCCTGACAGGTCCCGATAGGTCTGGTTAGAGTCCATCCCCCCCTCCCCCAACAGGTCCCGATAGGTCCTGACAGGTCCTGATAGATCCTGACAGGTCCCGATAGGTCCTGACAGGTCCCGATAGGTCTGGTTAGAGTCCATCCCCCCCTCCCCCAACAGGTCCCGATAGGTCCCGATAGGTCCTGACAGGTCCTGACAGGTCCTGATAGATCCTGACAGGTCCGGATAGGTCCTGACAGGTCCCGATAGGTCTGGTTAGAGTCCATCCCCCCCTCCCCCAACAGGTCCTGATAGGTCCCGATAGGTCCTGACAGGTCCCGATAGGTCCTGACAGGTCCCGATAGGTCTGGTTAGAGTTCACCCCCCCCCTCCCCCAACAGGTCCCGATAGGTCCCGATAGGTCCTGATAGGTCCCGATAGATCCTGACAGGTCCCGATAGATCCTGACAGGTCCCGATAGGTCCTGACAGGTCCCGATAGGTCTGGTTAGAGTCCATCCCCCCCTCCCCCACCAGGTCCCGATAGGTCCCGATAGGTCCTGACAGGTCCTGACAGGTCCTGATAGATCCTGACAGGTCCCGATAGGTCCTGACAGGTCCCGATAGATCCTGACAGGTCCGGATAGGTCTGGTTAGAGTTCACCCCCCCCCTCCCCCAACAGGTCCCGATAGGTCCCGATAGGTCCTGACAGGTCCTGACAGGTCCTGATAGATCCTGACAGGTCCCGATAGGTCCTGACAGGTCCCGATAGATCCTGATAGGTCCCGATAGATCCTGACAGGTCCGGATAGGTCCTGACAGGTCCCGATAGGTCTGGTTAGAGTCCATCCCCCCCTCCCCCAACAGGTCCCGATAGGTCCCGATAGGTCCCGATAGGTCCCGATAGGTCCTGATAGGTCCCGATAGGTCCTGAAAGGTCCCGATAGATCCTGACAGGTCCCGATAGATCCTAACAGGTCCCGATAGGTCTGGTTAGAGTCCATCCCCCCCTCCCCCAACAGGTCCCGATAGGTCCCGATAGGTCCTGACAGGTCCTGACAGGTCCTGATAGATCCTGACAGGTCCCGATAGGTCCTGACAGGTCCCGATAGGTCTGGTTAGAGTCCATCCCCCCCTCCCCCAACAGGTCCCGATAGGTCCCGACTGGTCCTGACAGGTCCCGATCGGTCCTGTAGGTCCCGATAGATCCTGACAGGTCCCGATAGGTCCTGACAGGTCCCGATAGGTCTGGTTAGAGTCCATCCCCCCCTCCCCCAACAGGTCCCGATAGGTCCCGATAGGTCCTGATAGGTCCCGATAGATACTGACAGGTCCCGACAGATCCTGACATGTCCCGATAGATCCTGACAGGTCCCGATAGGTCCTGATAGGTCCCGATAGATCCTGACAGGTCCCGATAGATCCTGACAGGTCCCGATAGGTCCTGACAGGTCCCGATAGGTCTGGTTAGAGTCCATCCCCCCCTCCCCCAACAGGTCCCGATAGGTCCGGATAGGTCCTGACAGGTCCCGATAGGTCCTGACAGGTCCCGATAGATACTGACAGGTCCCGACAGATCCTGACAGGTCCGGATAGGTCCTGACAGGTCCCGATAGGTCTGGTTAGAGTTCACCCCCCCTCCCCCAACAGGTCCCGATAGGTCCCGATAGGTCCTGATAGGTCCCGATAGATCCTGACAGGTCCCTATAGGTCCTGACAGGTCCCGATAGGTCCTGACAGGTCCCGATAGGTCTGGTTAGAGTCCATCCCCCCCTCCCCCAACAGGTCCCGATAGGTCCCGATAGGTCCTGATAGGTCCCGATAGATCCTGAAAGGTCCCGATAGATCCTGACAGGTCCCGATAGGTCCTGACAGGTCCGGATAGGTCTGGTTAGAGTCCATCCCCCCCTCCCCCAACAGGTCCCGATAGGTCCCGATAGGTCCTGACAGGGCCCGATAGATCCTGACAGGTCCCGATAGATCCTGACAGGTCCGGATAGGTCCTGACAGGTCCCGATAGGTCTGGTTAGAGTCCATCCCCCCCTTCCCCAACAGGTCCCGATAGGTCCTGATAGGTCCCGATAGGTCCTGAAAGGTCCCGATAGATCCTGACAGGACCCGATAGATCCTGACAGGTCCCGATAGGTCCTGACAGGTCCCGATAGGTCTGGTTAGAGTCCATCCCCCCCTCCCCCAACAGGTCCCGATAGGTCCTGACAGGTCCTGACAGGTCCTGACAGGTCCTGATAGATCCTGACAGGTCCCGATAGGTCCTGACAGGTCCCGATAGATCCTGATAGGTCCCGATAGATCCTGACAGGTCCCGATAGGTCCTGACAGGTCCCGATAGGTCTGGTTAGAGTCCATCCCCCCCTCCCCCAACAGGTCCCGATAGGTCCCGATAGGTCCTGACAGGTCCCGATAGATCCTGACAGGTCCCGACAGATCCTGACATGTCCCGATAGATCCTGACAGGTCCCGATAGGTCCTGATAGGACCCGATAGATCCTGACAGGTCCCGATAGATCCTGACAGGTCCCGTTAGGTCTGGTTAGAGTCCATCCCCCCCTCCCCCAACAGGTCCCGATAGGTCCCGATAGGTCCTGACAGGTCCTGACAGGTCCTGATAGATCCTGACAGGTCCCGATAGGTCCTGACAGGTCCCGATAGGTCTGGTTAGAGTCCATCCCCCCCTCCCCCAACAGGTCCCGATAGGTCCCGATAGGTCCTGACAGGTCCCGATAGATACTGACAGGTCCCGACAGATCCTGACATGTCCCGATAGATCCTGACAGGTCCCGATAGGTCCTGATAGGTCCCGATAGATCCTGACAGGTCCCGATAGATCCTGACAGGTCCTGATAGGTCCTGATAGGTCCCGATAGATCCTGACAGGTCCCGATAGATCCTGACAGGTCCCGATCGGTCTGGTTAGAGTCCATCCCCCCCTCCCCCAACAGGTCCCGATAGGTCCCGATAGGTCCTGATAGGTCCCGATAGATCCTGAAAGGTCCCGATAGATCCTGACAGGTCCTGATAGATCCTGACAGGTCCGGATAGGTCCTGACAGGTCCCGATAGGTCTGGTTAGAGTTCATCCCCCCCTCCCCCAACAGGTCCCGATAGGTCCCGATAGGTCCTGATAGGTCCCGATAGATCCTGAAAGGTCCCGATAGATCCTGACAGGTCCCGATAGATCCTGACAGGTCCGGATAGGTCCTGACAGGTCCCGATAGGTCTGGTTAGAGTCCATCCCCCCCTCCCCCAACAGGTCCCGATAGGTCCCGATAGGTCCTGACAGGTCCTGACAGGTCCTGATAGATCCTGACAGGTCCCGATAGGTCCTGACAGGTCCCGATAGGTCCTGACAGGTCCCGATAGATACTGACAGGTCCCGACAGATCCTGACATGTCCCGATAGATCCTGACAGGTCCTGATAGGTCCTGATAGGTCCCGATAGATCCTGACAGGTCCCGATAGGTCCTGACAGGTCCCGATAGGTCTGGTTAGAGTCCATCCCCCCCTCCCCCAACAGGTCCCGATAGGTCCTGACAGGTCCTGACAGGTCCTGATAGATCCTGACAGGTCCCGATAGGTCCTGACAGGTCCCGATAGATCCTGACAGGTCCCGACAGATCCTGACATGTCCCGATAGATCCTGACAGGTCCCGATAGGTCCTGATAGGTCCCGATAGATCCTGACAGGTCCCGATAGATCCTGACAGGTCCCGATAGGTCCTGATAGGTCCCGATAGGTCTGGTTAGAGTCCATCCCCCCCTTCCCCAACAGGTCCCGATAGGTCCCGATAGGTCCCGATAGGTCCTGACAGGTCCTGATAGATCCTGACAGGTCCCGATAGGTCCTGACAGGTCCCGATAGGTCTGGTTAGAGTTCACCCCCCCCTCCCCCAACAGGTCCCGATAGGTCCGGATAGGTCCTGATAGGTCCCGATAGATCCTGACAGGTCCCGATAGGTCCTGACAGGTCCCGATAGGTCTGGTTAGAGTCCATCCCCCCCTCCCCCAACAGGTCCCGATAGGTCCTGACAGGTCCCGACAGTCCTGATAGGTCCCGATAGATCCTGAAAGGTCCCGATAGATCCTGACAGGTCCTGATAGATCCTGACAGGTCCCGATAGGTCCTGACAGGTCCCGATAGGTCTGGTTAGAGTCCATCCCCCCCTCCCCCAACAGGTCCCGATAGGTCCCGATAGGTCCTGATAGGTCCCGATAGATCCGGAAAGGGCCCGATAGACGCTGAAAGGTCCCGATAGATCCTGACAGGTCCCGATAGGTCCTGACAGGTCCCGATAGGTCTGGTTAGAGTCCATCCCCCCCTCCCCCAACAGGTCCCGATAGGTCCCGATAGGTCCTGATAGGTCCCGATAGATCCTGAAAGGTCCCGATAGATCCTGACAGGTCCCGATAGATCCTGACAGGTCCTGATAGGTCCTGATAGGTCCCGATAGATCCTGACAGGTCCCGATAGATCCTGACAGGTCCCGATAGGTCCTGACAGGTCCCGATAGGTCTGGTTAGAGTCCATCCCCCCCTCCCCCAACAGGTCCCGATAGGTCCTGATAGGTCCCGATAGATCCTGAAAGGTCCCGATAGATCCTGACAGGTCCCGATAGATCCTGACAGGTCCCGATAGGTCTGGTTAGAGTCCATCCCCCCCTCCCCCAACAGGTCCCGATAGGTCCTGATAGGTCCTGATAGGTCCCGATAGATCCTGAAAGGTCCCGATAGATCCTGACAGGTCCCGATAGATCCTGACAGGTCCGGATAGATCCTGACAGGTCCCGATAGGTCTGGTTAGAGTCCATAACCCCCTCCCCCAACAGGTCCCGATAGGTCCCGATAGGTCCTGACAGGTCCCGATAGGTCTTGATAGGTCCCGATAGATCCTGACAGGTCCCGATAGATCCTGACAGGTCCCGATAGGTCTGGATAGGTCCTGACAGGTCCGGATAGGTCCTGACAGGTCCCGATAGATCCTGACAGGTCCTGACAGGTCTTGACAGGTCCCGATAGATCCTGACAGGTCCGATAGATCCTGACAGGTCCCGATAGATCCTGACAGGTTCTGATAGATCCTGACAGGTCCTGACAGGTCCCGATAGATCCTGACAGGTCCCGATAGGTCCTGACAGGTCCTGATAGGTCTGGTTAGAGTCCATCCCCCCCTCCCCCAACAGGTCCCGATAGGTCCCGATAGGTCCTGATAGGTCCTGACAGGTCCTGACAGGTCCTGATAGATCCTGACAGGTCCCGATAGGTCCTGACAGGTCCCGATAGGTCTGGTTAGAGTCCATCCCCCCCTCCCCCAACAGGTCCCGATAGGTCCNTAGGTCCCGATAGGTCCTGACAGGTCCCGATAGATCCTGAAAGGTCCCGATAGATCCTGACAGGTCCCGATAGGTCCTGACAGGTCCCGATAGGTCCTGACAGGTCCCGATAGATACTGACAGGTCCCGACAGATCCTGACATGTCCCGATAGATCCTGACAGGTCCCGATAGGTCCTGATAGGTCCCGATAGATCCTGACAGGTCCCGATAGATCCTGACAGGTCCGGATAGGTCCTGACAGGTCCCGATAGGTCTGGTTAGAGTTCACCCCCCCCCTCCCCCAACAGGTCCCGATAGGTCCTGACAGGTCCCGATAGGTCCTGATAGGTCCCGATAGATCCTGACAGGTCCCGACAGATCCTGACATGTCCCGATAGGTCCTGACAGGTCCCGATAGGTCTGGTTAGAGTCCATCCCCCCCTCCCCCAACAGGTCCCGATAGGTCCCGATAGGTCCTGACAGGTCCTGACAGGTCCTGATAGATCCTGACAGGTCCCGATAGGTCCTGACAGGTCCCGATAGGTCTGGTTAGAGTTCACCCCCCCCTCCCCCAACAGGTCCCGATAGGTCCTGATAAGTCCTGACAGGTCCTGATAGGTCCCGATAGATCCTGAAAGGTCTCGATAGATCCTGACAGGTCCCGATAGATCCTAACAGGTCCCGATAGGTCTGGTTAGAGTCCATCCCCCCCGCCCCCAACAGGTCCCGATAGGTCCTGACAGGTCCCGATAGGTCCTGATAGGTCCCGATAGATCCTGACAGGTCCCGATAGGTCCTGACAGGTCCTGACAGGTCCTGATAGATCCTGACAGGTCCCGATAGGTCCTGACAGGTCCCGATAGATCCTGATAGGTCCCGACAGATCCTGACATGTCCCGATAGATCCTGACAGGTCCTGATAGGTCCTGATAGGTCCCGATAGATCCTGACAGGTCCCGATAGGTCCTGACAGGTCCCGATAGGTCTGGTTAGAGTCCATCCCCCCCTCCCCCAACAGGTCCCGATAGGTCCCGATAGGTCCTGACAGGTCCTGACAGGTCCTGATAGGTCCTGACAGGTCCCGATAGTTCCTGCCAGGTCCCGATAGGTCCTGACAGGTCCCGATAGATCCTGATAGGTCCCGATAGATCCTGACAGGTCCCGATAGGTCCTGACAGGTCCCGATAGGTCTGGTTAGAGTCCATCCCCCCCTCCCCCAACAGGTCCCGATAGGTCCTGATAGGTCCTGACAGGTCCCGATAGGTCCTGACAGGTCCCGATAGATACTGACAGGTCCCGACAGATCCTGACATGTCCCGATAGATCCTGACAGGTCCCGATAGGTCCTGACAGGTCCCGATAGGTCTGGTTAGAGTCCATCCCCCCCTCCCCCGACAGGTCCCGATAGGTCCTGACAGGTCCCGATAGGTCTGGTTAGAGTCCATCCCCCCCTCCCCCAACAGGTCCCGATAGGTCCCGATAGGTCCTGATAGGTCCCGATAGATCCTGAAAGGTCCCGATAGATCCTGACAGGTCCTGATAGATCCTGACAGGTCCGGATAGGTCCTGACAGGTCCCGATAGGTCTGGTTAGAGTCCATCCCCCCCTCCCCCAACAGGTCCCGATAGGTCCCGATAGGTCCTGATAGGTCCCGATAGATCCTGACAGGTCCCGATAGATCCTGACAGGTCCCGATAGATCCTAACAGGTCCCGATAGATCCTGACAGGTCCCGATAGGTCCTGACAGGTCCCGATAGGTCTGGTTAGAGTCCATCCCCCCCTCCCCCAACAGGTCCCGATAGGTCCCGATAGGTCCTGATAGGTCCCGATAGATCCTGACAGGTCCCGATAGATCCTGACAGGTCCGGATAGGTCCTGACAGGTCCCGATAGGTCTGGTTAGAGTTCACCCCCCCCCTCCCCCGACAGGTCCCGATAGGTCCCGATAGGTCCTGACAGGTCCTGACAGGTCCTGATAGATCCTGACAGGTCCCGATAGGTCCTGACAGGTCCCGATAGGTCTGGTTAGAGTCCATCCCCCCCTCCCCCAACAGGTCCCGATAGGTCCCGATAGGTCCTGACAGGTCCTGATAGATCCTGACAGGTCCCGATAGGTCCTGACAGGTCCCGATAGGTCTGGTTAGAGTCCATCCCCCCCTCCCCCAACAGGTCCCGATAGGTCCCGATAGGTCCTGATAGGTCCCGATAGATCCTGAAAGGTCCCGATAGATACTGACAGGTCCCGACAGATCCTGACATGTCCCGATAGATCCTGACAGGTCCCGATAGATCCTGACAGGTCCTGATAGGTCCTGATAGGTCCCGATAGATCCTGACAGGTCCCGATAGGTCCTGACAGGTCCCGATAGGTCTGGTTAGAGTCCATCCCCCCCTCCCCCAACAGGTCCCGATAGGTCCTGACAGGTCCCGATAGGTCTGGTTAGAGTCCATCCCCCCCTCCCCCAACAGGTCCCGATAGGTCCCGATAGGTCCTGATAGGTCCCGATAGATCCTGAAAGGTCCCGATAGATCCTGAGAGGTCCCGATAGATCCTGACAGGTCCTGATAGGTCCTGATAGGTCCCGATAGATCCTGACAGGTCCCGATAGGTCCTGACAGGTCCCGATAGGTCTGGTTAGAGTCCATCCCCCCCTCCCCCAACAGGTCCCGATAGGTCCTGACAGGTCCTGACAGGTCCTGATAGATCCTGACAGGTCCCGATAGGTCCTGACAGGTCCCGATAGATCCTGACAGGTCCCGATAGATCCGACAGGTCCCGATAGGTCCTGACAGGTCCCGATAGGTCTGGTTAGAGTCCATCCCCCCCTCCCCCGACAGGTCCCGATAGGTCCTGACAGGTCCTGATAGGTCCTGATAGATCCTGACAGGTCCCGATAGGTCCTGACAGGTCCCGATAGGTCTGGTTAGAGTCCATCCCCCCCTCCCCCAACAGGTCCCGATAGGTCCCGATAGGTCCTGACAGGTCCCGATAGATACTGACAGGTCCCGACAGATCCTGACATGTCCCGATAGATCCTGACAGGTCCCGATAGGTCCTGATAGGTCCCGATAGATCCGACAGGTCCCGATAGATCCTGACAGGTCCTGATAGATCCTGACAGGTCCCGATAGATCCTGACAGGTCCGGATAGGTCCTGACAGGTCCCGATAGGTCTGGTTAGAGTCCATCCCCCCCTCCCCCAACAGGTCCCGATAGGTCCTGACAGGTCCCGATAGGTCTGGTTAGAGTCCATCCCCCCCTCCCCCAACAGGTCCCGAAGGTCCCGATAGGTCCTGATAGGTCCCGATAGATCCTGACAGGTCCTGATAGGTCCTGATAGGTCCCGATAGATCCTGACAGGTCCCGATAGGTCCTGACAGGTCCCGATAGGTCTGGTTAGAGTCCATCCCCCCCTGCCCCAACAGGTCCCGATAGGTCCCGATAGGTCCTGATAGGTCCCGATAGGTCCTGACAGGTCCCGATAGATCCTGACAGGTCCCGACAGATCCTGACATGTCCCGATAGATCCTGACAGGTCCCGATAGGTCCTGATAGGTCCCGATAGATCCTGACAGGTCCCGATAGGTCCTGCCAGGTCCCGATAGGTCCTGACAGGTCCCGATAGGTCTGGTTAGAGTCCATCCCCCCCTCCCCCAACAGGTCCCGATAGGTCCTGACAGGTCCCGATAGGTCTGGTTAGAGTCCATCCCCCCCTCCCCCAACAGGTCCCGATAGGTCCCGATAGGTCCTGATAGGTCCCGATAGATCCTGAAAGGTCCCGATAGGTCCTGACAGGTCCCGATAGGTCTGGTTAGAGTCCATCCCCCCCTCCCCCAACAGGTCCCGATAGGTCCCGATAGGTCCTGACAGGTCCTGACAGGTCCTGATAGATCCTGACAGGTCCCGATAGGTCCTGACAGGTCCCGATAGATCCTGACAGGTCCTGATAGGTCCTGATAGGTCCTGATAGATCCTGACAGGTCCCGATAGGTCCTGACAGGTCCCGATAGGTCTGGTTAGAGTCCATCCCCCCCTCCCCCAACAGGTCCCGATAGGTCCTGATAAGTCCTGACAGGTCCTGATAGATCCTGACAGGTCCCGATAGGTCCTGACAGGTCCCGATAGGTCTGGTTAGAGTCCATCCCCCCCTCCCCCAACAGGTCCCGATAGGTCCTGATAAGTCCTGACAGGTCCTGATAGGTCCTGACAGGTCCCGATAGATCCTGACAGGTCCGGATAGATCCTGACAGGTCCCGATAGATCCTGACAGGTCCCGATAGATCCTAACAGGTCCCGATAGGTCTGGTTAGAGTCCATCCCCCCCTCCCCCAACAGGTCCCGATAGGTCCCGATAGGTCCTGACAGGTCCTGACAGGTCCTGATAGATCCTGACAGGTCCCGATAGGTCCTGACAGGTCCCGATAGATCCTGATAGGTCCCGATAGATCCTGACAGGTCCCGATAGGTCCTGACAGGTCCCGATAGGTCTGGTTAGAGTCCATCCCCCCCTCCCCCAACAGGTCCCGATAGGTCCTGACAGGTCCCGATAGGTCTGGTTAGAGTTCACCCCCCCCCTCCCCCAACAGGTCCCGATAGGTCCCGATAGGTCCTGACAGGTCCCGATAGGTCCTGATAGGTCCCGATAGATCCTGACAGGTCCCGATAGGTCCGGATAGGTCCTGACAGGTCCTGACAGGTCCTGATAGATCCTGACAGGTCCCGATAGGTCCTGACAGGTCCCGATAGGTCTGGTTAGAGTCCATCCCCCCCTCCCCCAACAGGTCCCGATAGGTCCTGACAGGTCCCGATAGATCCTGATAGGTCCCGATAGATCCTGACAGGTCCCGATAGGTCCTGACAGGTCCCGATAGGTCTGGTTAGAGTCCATCCCCCCCTCCCCCAACAGGTCCCGATAGGTCCCGATAGGTCCTGACAGGTCCTGACAGGTCCTGATAGATCCTGACAGCTCCCGACAGGTCCCGATAGGTCCTGACAGGTCCTGATAGATCCTGACAGGTCCCGATAGGTCCTGACAGGTCCCGATAGGTCTGGTTAGAGTCCATCCCCCCCTCCCCCAACAGGTCCCGATAGGTCCCGATAGGTCCTGACAGGTCCTGACAGGTCCTGATAGATCCTGCCAGGTCCCGATAGGTCCTGACAGGTCCCGATAGGTCCTGATAGGTCCTGATAGGTCCTGACAGGTCCGGATAGGTCCTGACAGGTCCCGATAGGTCTGGTTAGAGTCCATCCCCCCCTCCCCCAACAGGTCCCGATAGGTCCCGATAGGTCCTGACAGGTCCCGATAGATCCTGACAGGTCCCGATAGATCCTGACAGGTCCCGATAGATCCTGACAGGTCCCGATAGGTCCTGCCAGGTCCCGATAGGTCCTGACAGGTCCCGACAGATCCTGACATGTCCCGATAGATCCTGACAGGTCCCGATAGGTCCTGATAGGTCCCGATAGATCCTGACAGGTCCCGATAGATCCTGACAGGTCCCGATAGATCCCGACAGGTCCCGATAGATCCTGACAGGTCCGGATAGGTCCTGACAGGTCCTGACAGGTCCTGATAGATCCTGACAGGTCCCGATAGGTCCAACAGGTCCCGATAGGTCCTGATAGGTCCCGATAGATCCTGACAGGTCCCGATAGATCCCGACAGGTCCCGATAGATCCTGACAGGTCCGGATAGGTCCTGACAGGTCCCGATAGATCCTGACAGGTCCCGACAGATCCTGACAGGTCCTGATAGATCCTGACAGGTCCCGATAGGTCTGGATAGGTCCTAACAGGTCCTGATAGGTCCTGACAGGTCCCGATAGATCCTGACAGGTCCCGATAGGTCTGGATAGGTCCTGACAGGTCCTGATAAGTCCTGACAGGTCTTGATAGGTCCTAATAGGATAGGTCCTGACAGGTCCTGATAGGTCCCGATAGGTCCTGATAAGTCCTGACAGGTCCTGATAGGTCCTAATAGGATAGGTCCTGACAGGTCCTGATAAGTCCTGACAGGTCCGATAGGTCTGGATAGGTCCTGACAGGTCCCGATAGATCCTGACAGGTCCCGATAGGTCTGGATAGGTCCTGACAGGTCCTGATAGGTCCATACAGGTCCCGATAGATCCTGACAGGTCACGATAGGTCTGGATAGGTCCTGATAGGTCCTAATAGGATAGGTCCTGACAGGTCCTGACAGGTCATGATAGGTCCTGACAGGTCCTGATAAGTCCTGACAGGTCCTGATAAGTCCTGACAGGTCCCGATAGGTCCTAACAGGATAGGTGCTGACAGGTCCTGATAGGTCGCGATAGGTCCTGACAGGATAGGGGCTAACAGGTCCTGATAGGTCCTGATAGGTCCCGATAGGTCCTGATAGGTCCTAACAGGATAGGTGCTGACAGGTCCTGATAGGTCGCGATAGGTCGCGATAGGTCCTGACAGGTCCTGACAGGTCCTGACAGGTCCTGATAAGTCCTGACAGGTCCTAATAGGATAGGTCCCGATAGGTCCTAATAGGATAGGTCCTGATAGGTCCTGATAGGTCCTGATAGGTCCTGACAGGTCCTGATAAGTCCTGACAGGTCCTGATAGGTCCTGACAGGTCCTGATAAGTCCTACAGGTCCCGATAGGTCCTGATAAGTCCTGACAGGTCCCGATAGGTCCTGATAAGTCCTGACAGGTCCTAATAGGTCCTGACAGGTCTATGAAACACAGAACGTTGGTTCTGTAAGGTCCAAACTGTGAGGAGACCTGTCAAGAGACCGATATGTTCTACTCTGAGCTCAAACTGGGATGTACAGACTTCTGAATAAGATTTATTTAGATCTCAGGTTCGTGATCAGTTGAGTTCGAGTTTCTGACTTGTTTTAAACACAAAGCTACCAAAAGACCTGCACCTTTACAAGTACATGAACTTTACTAACTTCCCATTCTTCATGTGAAGGTCTTACACCTGTGGTGATGAACATGAACACCTGAACTCAATCAGTTATAAGTGATTATTTGTGGTAAATAGTTTTTTTTTCTCTGAGAGGAAGTGAAGCTTCAGATGAGTTCTTACCAGGTCGAGTCTCCATCACCGAGTCTCCAGTCTGGACAACTTCAGTGTCAGAGCTGCAGGAGAATCACAAACAGACAAGTAGACTCAGTAAGTACCGACAGGTGTTAACAGACTTTACAGAACATCAGATAAGAATACAGATTATTACTTGTACTGATAAATACATCTATCGTTCTCTGCTACAGCGTTAAACAGTTTAAAACCAGCTGAAATATTTGGAACTAGTTATTAAAGCTTCTAAAAACCAAGACTTGTTAAACCAGTTTGAGTTTCAGCCAAACCAACATACAGACTGAAGTCTTAACTGTTGGGAGAAATTTCAGTTATTTCCAGTTTGCAGCATGTTTCACAGCAAACGTCAGTGTTTATGTTCTACAGTCCAGACGGAACATCTAGAGAACCACAAAGTTTGATGCTTCAGTGTTTATGAGAGCAGTTTGAATAAACTCCAGAATGTTCTGAAGATCAGATAATTTACTACTTCTGAACTTAATCTAAAACCAGTTTCCACTGCGAGTCATCGCTGCTGTAAAACAACCTGCTGAGAACGTTTCAATCATCTTCTAACAGGTGAGAATGTTGACAAGCTCCAGGTTGGAGGTTATGATGATGGAGTTAGAACAACAGACTGGATGATGCTTGAGATCATTGTTCTACCTGGTATCCATGGTAACCATGGTTACCTGCATAGAAACACGTACAGCATCATTGTGTTATATAAAGATCTTGACATGCAGGATGATGCTGCAGGAGACATCAGTACAGAGCTGTTCAGGGACAGCAACAGGCAGATGTGAGAACATCTGCACAGTGAGACTGTTAGAGGATGGTCTGGTATCCTGGGGGGGCGTGGGGGGGGGGGGGG
>SSNP01000253.1:200579-215467 GCA_006937955.1 Pachypanchax playfairii | reverse complement strand
AGGGAAGGGAAGGGAAGGGAAGGGAAGGGAAGGGAAGGGAAGGGAAGGGAAGGGAAGGGAAGGGAAGGGAAGGGGAGGGGAGGGGAGGGGAGGGAAGGGAAGGGGTGGGAAGGGAAGGGGAGGGGCAGGCAGATAAAAACTGATCCTGATCCACTGAGCAGGAGGACTTAACTGATCCACTAATCAAATATAAAGTGAGAAACTTACACTCCTGACGAGGTTTCTGTGCTCCTCTGATTGGCTGAAGAAGCTGCCGATGTCTTTGATGCTGACAGAACCATCAGTGCAGCGGTTCACCCAGTTCTGGTACTCGTCCCGCTCTGGCAGCTGGTCCCAGAAGATCTTAAAGGCCTCCCATACAGTCTCCTGACACACTAAACACACAAACATGCCAAAACAAAAGCATCAACACAGACGTTACATCTAAACTCTATGAGGAGACATTTGGTCCCTTTAAAGCTCCAGAAACTCTGAAGTTTCAGGTTTTGACATGTTTTCCATGTGCTGCACACAACAAGTTTTACACGTGTGTTTTTATTCCATTTATACTTCCAGACCAGCAGAAAGCAACATTACCCCCTGCTGGTAATCACAAGCAGCTCGATCTGTTCTAAACCACTTCTAATCACGCCGCTGGGTTCAGGACTTTAGAGCCTTTTTAATAACAATGTAAATGAATTTGCTCTTATTGATCCACAGAAACACAGTGAGTACACAACACATCAGTTATCCATCTACTCTGATAAAGTCCCAGCAGTTTTTAACCTGCTGCTTTACTGTATCAGAGACGGTCAGACTGTTTACACAGAGCAGTGCAAACAAAAATAGAACTCCGTTTGGTCTGAAGCAGACAACTAAACAACTAAATTTAGACCATAATGAGCAGATCTGCACAAAGTGTTAGCAAACACAAGCTGAGCTGCATCATGTGACACAGAAGACTCCAGATTCAGAAACCTCGAGCATGTGCACCTTCTTTCATTTAGGAACAGGATTTGAACACTAACTCAAAATTTTATGTTGATCAGGCAAAATGTTCTGAAAGTTCAAAGAAAACAGACTTTTGTCCAGTTTGAATAGAGAAAATGGAGGAAACAGAGAAGCTTCAGTGAAGATGAACAAGTCAGAAGAATCTTAATAAGAGCTAAATGGAAACAGTCGTGTTAAAAATAAAAAGAGGGATGATCAATGAGAAGTAATTTCTGCTACAGCTGAACTCATTCAGAAGAAACAAACTGGTGTCAGTAGCTGAGAGTGATTAATGAAACCACTTAATAACAACAACCAGTGAATAATGAAACCAGCATCCTGCTACAATTAGAGACAAAATGATGGAGACTGAAACCCTGCTGAAGGGACAAAACATCTACTGAAGCACATTCTATTTTTGACAGGAATCTAGCAGAAACCACATCTGAGAAGGACACTGGTCCATAAAATCCTGACAGCTCTGGAACTTCAGCCAGGACAACAGAGACTACCAGAAAGATCTGAGTCATTCTACACCAAACAGAGCTGAGATGTGGTTTGTCCTCCCACTCATGGACAGGACACCAGCTTCAGATCTGCTCTGAGTCTGCTTTCAGATCACAGTTAGTCCTGGAGAACCCCGGTGTTCTGTAGCTCCTGAAGAACAAGTCCCAACAACCATCAGCGAGAAAAACATGTCAAACATGTCTAAGTTGGACAGTGTGGTAACAGTGTGAGACAGTGTGAGAACAGTGTGAGACAGTGTGAGAACAGTGTGGGAACAGTGTGAGACAGTGTGAGAACAGTGTGAGACAGTGTGAGAACAGTGTGGGAACAGTGTGAGACAGTGTGGGAACAGTGTGAGCCAGTGTGGGAACAGTGTGAGAACAGTGTGGGAACAGTGTGAGCCAGTGTGGGAACAGTGTGAGACAGTGTGGGAACAGTGTGAGACAGTGTGGGAACAGTGTGAGCCAGTGTGGGAACAGTGTGAGACAGTGTGGGAACAGTGTGAGACAGTGTGGGAACAGTGTGAGACAGTGTGGGAACAGTGGGAACAGTGTGAGACAGTGTGGGAACAGTGTGAGCCAGTGTGGGAACAGTGTGAGCCAGTGTGGGAACAGTGCGAGAACAGTGTGGGAACAGTGTGGGAACAGTGTGAGACAGTGTGGGAACAGTGTGAGCCAGTGTGGGAACAGTGTGAGCCAGTGTGGGAACAGTGTGAGACAGTGTGGGAACAGTGTGAGCCAGTGTGGGAACAGTGTGAGAAAGTGTGGGAACAGTGTGAGCCAGTGTGGGAACAGTGTGAGCCAGTGTGGGAACAGTGGGAACAGTGTGAGCCAGTGTGGGAACAGTGGGAACAGTGTGAGACAGTGTGGGAACAGTGTGAGACAGTGTGGGAACAGTGTGAGACAGTGTGGGAACAGTGTGAGCCAGTGTGGGAACAGTGCGAGAACAGTGTGGGAACAGTGTGGGAACAGTGTGAGACAGTGTGGGAACAGTGTGAACAGTGTGAGAACAGTGTGGGAACAGTGTGAGACAGTGTGGGAACAGTGTGGGAACAGTGTGAGACAGTGTGGGACAGTGTGAGCCAGTGTGGGAACAGTGTGAGCCAGTGTGGGAACAGTGTGAGACAGTGTGGGAACAGTGTGGGAACAGTGTGAGCCAGTGTGGGAACAGTGTGAGCCAGTGTGGGAACAGTGTGAGACAGTGTGGGAACAGTGGGAACAGTGTGAGCCAGTGTGGGAACAGTGTGAGACAGTGTGGGAACAGTGGGAACAGTGTGAGACAGTGTGGGAACAGTGTGAGCCAGTGTGGGAACAGTGTGAGCCAGTGTGGGAACAGTGCGAGAACAGTGTGGGAACAGTGTGGGAACAGTGTGAGACAGTGTGGGAACAGTGTGAGCCAGTGTGGGAACAGTGGGAACAGTGTGAGACAGTGTGGGAACAGTGTGAGACAGTGTGGGAACAGTGTGGGAACAGTGTGAGCCAGTGTGGGAACAGTGTGAGCCAGTGTGGGAACAGTGTGAGCCAGTGTGGGAACAGTGTGAGCCAGTGTGAGACAGTGTGGGAACAGTGTGAGACAGTGTGGGAACAGTGTGAGCCAGTGTGGGAACAGTGTGAGAACAGTGTGGGAACAGTGTGAGCCAGTGTGGGAACAGTGTGAGCCAGTGTGGGAACAGTGTGAGACAGTGTGGGAACAGTGTGAGCCAGTGTGGGAACAGTGTGAGACAGTGTGGGAACAGTGGGAACAGTGTGAGACAGTGTGGGAACAGTGTGAGACAGTGTGGGAACAGTGTGGGAACAGTGTGAGCCAGTGTGGGAACAGTGTGAGACAGTGTGGGAACAGTGTGAGACAGTGTGGGAACAGTGTGAGCCAGTGTGGGAACAGTGTGAGACAGTGTGAGACAGTGTGGGAACAGTGTGAGACAGTGTGGGAACAGTGTGAGACAGTGTGGGAACAGTGTGAGACAGTGTGAGAACAGTGTGGGAACAGTGTGAGCCAGTGTGGGAACAGTGTGAGCCAGTGTGGGAACAGTGTGAGAACAGTGTGGGAACAGTGTGAGCCAGTGTGGGAACAGTGTGAGACAGTGTGAGACAGTGTGGGAACAGTGTGAGACAGTGTGGGAACAGTGTGAGCCAGTGTGGGAACAGTGTGAGAACAGTGTGGGAACAGTGTGAGCCAGTGTGGGAACAGTGTGAGCCAGTGTGGGAACAGTGTGAGAACAGTGTGGGAACAGTGTGAGCCAGTGTGGGAACAGTGTGAGACAGTGTGGGAACAGTGTGAGCCAGGGTGGGAACAGTGTGAGACAGTGTGAGACAGTGTGGGACAGTGTGAGACAGTGTGGGAACAGTGTGAGCCAGTGTGGGAACAGTGTGAGAACAGTGTGGGAACAGTGTGAGCCAGTGTGGGAACAGTGTGAGACAGTGTGGGAACAGTGTGAGACAGTGTGGGACAGTGTGAGACAGTATGGGAACAGTGTGAGCCAGTGTGGGAACAGTGTGAGAACAGTGTGGGAACAGTGTGAGACAGTGTGGGAACAGTGTGAGCCAGTGTGGGAACAGTGTGAGCCAGTGTGGGAACAGTGTGAGACAGTGTGAGACAGTGTGGGAACAGTGTGAGACAGTGTGGGACAGTGTGAGACAGTATGGGAACAGTGTGAGCCAGTGTGGGAACAGTGTGAGAACAGTGTGGGAACAGTGTGAGACAGTGTGGGAACAGTGTGAGCCAGTGTGGGAACAGTGTGAGCCAGTGTGGGAACAGTGTGAGACAGTGTGAGAACAGTGTGGGAACAGTGTGAGCCAGTGTGGGAACAGTGTGAGACAGTGTGGGAACAGTGTGAGACAGTGTGGGAACAGTGGGAACAGTGTGAGCCAGTGTGGGAACAGTGGGAACAGTGTGAGCCAGTGTGGGAACAGTGTGAGACAGTGTGGGAACAGTGGGAACAGTGTGAGACAGTGTGGGAACAGTGTGAGCCAGTGTGGGAACAGTGTGAGACAGTGTGGGACAGTGTGAGACAGTATGGGAACAGTGTGAGCCAGTGTGGGAACAGTGTGAGAACAGTGTGGGAACAGTGTGAGACAGTGTGGGAACAGTATGAGACAGTGTGGGAACAGTGGGAACAGTGTGAGCCAGTGTGGGAACAGTGTGAGACAGTGAGGGAACAGTGTGAGACAGTGTGGGACAGTGTGAGACAGTGTGGGAACAGTGTGAGCCAGTGTGGGAACAGTGTGAGAACAGTGTGGGAACAGTGTGAGCCAGTGTGGGAACAGTGTGAGCCAGTGTGGGAACAGTGTGAGACAGTGTGGGAACAGTGGGAACAGTGTGAGCCAGTGTGGGAACAGTGTGAGACAGTGTGGGAACAGTGTGGGAACAGTGTGAGCCAGTGTGGGAACAGTGTGAGACAGTGTGAGACAGTGTGGGAACAGTGTGAGCCAGTGTGGGAACAGTGTGAGCCAGTGTGGGAACAGTGTGAGACAGTGTGGGAACAGTGGGAACAGTGTGAGACAGTGTGGGAACAGTGTGAGACAGTGTGAGCCAGTGTGGGAACAGTGTGAGACAGTGTGGGAACAGTGTGAGACAGTGTGGGACAGTGTGAGACAGTATGGGAACAGTGTGAGCCAGTGTGGGAACAGTGTGAGAACAGTGTGGGAACAGTGTGAGACAGTGTGGGAACAGTGGGAGACAGTGTGGGAACAGTGGGAGACAGTGTGGGAACAGTGTGGGAACAGTGTGAGCCAGTGTGGGAACAGTGTGAGACAGTGTGGGAACAGTGTGAGACAGTGTGGGAACAGTGTGAGCCAGTGTGGGAACAGTGTGAGAACAGTGTGGGAACAGTGTGAGCCAGTGTGGGAACAGTGTGAGCCAGTGTGGGAACAGTGTGAGACAGTGTGGGAACAGTGTGGGAACAGTGTGAGAACAGTGTGGGAACAGTGTGAGCCAGTGTGGGAACAGTGTGAGCCAGTGTGGGAACAGTGTGAGAACAGTGTGGGAACAGTGTGAGCCAGTGTGGGAACAGTGCGAGAACAGTGTGGGAACAGTGTGGGAACAGTGTGAGACAGTGTGGGAACAGTGTGAGCCAGTGTGGGAACAGTGTGAGACAGTGTGGGAACAGTGGGAACAGTGTGAGCCAGTGTGGGAACAGTGTGAGACAGTGTGGGAACAGTGTGAGACAGTGTGGGACAGTGTGAGACAGTATGGGAACAGTGTGAGCCAGTGTGGGAACAGTGTGAGAACAGTGTGGGAACAGTGTGAGCCAGTGTGGGAACAGTGTGAGCCAGTGTGGGAACAGTGTGAGACAGTGTGAGACAGTGTGGGAACAGTGTGGGACAGTGTGGGAACAGTGTGGGACAGTGTGGGAACAGTGTGAGACAGTGTGGGAACAGTGTGAGCCAGTGTGGGAACAGTGTGAGACAGTGTGAGAACAGTGTGGGAACAGTGTGAGACAGTGTGGGAACAGTGTGGGAACAGTGTGAGACAGTGTGGGACAGTGTGAGCCAGTGTGGGAACAGTGTGAGCCAGTGTGGGAACAGTGTGAGACAGTGTGGGAACAGTGTGAGACAGTGTGGGACAGTGTGAGACAGTATGGGAACAGTGTGAGCCAGTGTGGGAACAGTGTGAGACAGTGTGGGAACAGTGGGAACAGTGTGAGCCAGTGTGGGAACAGTGGGAACAGTGTGAGACAGTGTGGGACAGTGTGAGCCAGTGTGGGAACAGTGTGAGCACAGTGTGGGAACAGTGTGAGACAGTGTGGGAACAGTGTGAGCCAGTGTGGGAACAGTGTGAGACAGTGTGGGAACAGTGGGAACAGTGTGAGCCAGTGTGGGAACAGTGGGAACAGTGTGAGACAGTGTGGGAACAGTGTGAGACAGTGTGGGAACAGTGTGGGAACAGTGTGAGCCAGTGTGGGAACAGTGTGAGACAGTGTGGGAACAGTGTGAGACAGTGTGGGAACAGTGTGAGACAGTGTGGGAACAGTGGGAACAGTGTGAGCCAGTGTGGGAACAGTGTGAGACAGTGTGGGAACAGTGGGAACAGTGTGAGACAGTGTGAGAACAGTGTGGGAACAGTGTGAGACAGTGTGGGAACAGTGTGGGAACAGTGTGAGACAGTGTGGGACAGTGTGAGCCAGTGTGGGAACAGTGTGAGCCAGTGTGGGAACAGTGCGAGAACAGTGTGGGAACAGTGTGGGAACAGTGTGAGACAGTGTGGGAACAGTGTGAGCCAGTGTGGGAACAGTGTGAGACAGTGTGGGAACAGTGTGAGACAGTGTGGGAACAGTGTGGGAACAGTGTGAGACAGTGTGAGAACAGTGTGAGACAGTGTGAGAACAGTGTGGGAACAGTGTGAGACAGTGTGGGAACAGTGTGGGAACAGTGTGAGACAGTGTGGGACAGTGTGAGCCAGTGTGGGAACAGTGTGAGCCAGTGTGGGAACAGTGTGAGACAGTGTGGGAACAGTGGGAACAGTGTGAGCCAGTGTGGGAACAGTGGGAACAGTGTGAGACAGTGTGGGAACAGTGTGAGCCAGTGTGGGAACAGTGTGAGAACAGTGTGGGAACAGTGTGAGCCAGTGTGGGAACAGTGGGAACAGTGTGAGCCAGTGTGGGAACAGTGTGAGACAGTGTGGGAACAGTGTGGGAACAGTGTGAGACAGTGTGGGACAGTGTGAGCCAGTGTGGGAACAGTGTGAGCCAGTGTGGGAACAGTGTGAGACAGTGTGGGAACAGTGTGAGCCAGTGTGGGAACAGTGTGAGAACAGTGTGGGAACAGTGGGAACAGTGTGAGACAGTGTGGGAACAGTGTGAGCCAGTGTGGGAACAGTGTGAGCCAGTGTGGGAACAGTGGGAACAGTGTGAGCCAGTGTGGGAACAGTGGGAACAGGGTGGGACAGTGTGGGAACAGTGTGAGACAGTGTGGGAACAGTGGGAACAGTGTGAGAACAGTGTGGGAACAGTGTGAGCCAGTGTGGGAACAGTGTGAGCCAGTGTGGGAACAGTGTGAGCCAGTGTGGGAACAGTGGGAACAGTGTGAGACAGTGTGGGAACAGTGTGAGACAGTGTGGGAACAGTGTGGGAACAGTGTGAGCCAGTGTGAGAACAGTGTGAGACAGTGTGAGAACAGTGTGGGAACAGTGTGAGACAGTGTGGGAACAGTGGGAACAGTGTGGGACAGTGTGGGAACAGTGTGAGACAGTGTGGGAACAGTGTGGGAACAGTGTGAGCCAGTGTGGGAACAGTGTGAGACAGTGTGGGAACAGTGTGAGACAGTGTGGGAACAGTGTGAGCCAGTGTGGGAACAGTGTGAGCACAGTGTGGGAACAGTGTGAGACAGTGTGAGAACAGTGTGGGAACAGTGTGAGACAGTGTGAGAACAGTGTGAGACAGTGTGAGAACAGTGTGGGAACAGTGTGAGACAGTGTGGGAACAGTGTGGGAACAGTGTGAGACAGTGTGGGAACAGTGTGAGCCAGTGTGGGAACAGTGTGAGACAGTGTGGGAACAGTGTGGGAACAGTGTGAGCCAGTGTGGGAACAGTGTGAGCCAGTGTGGGAACAGTGTGAGAACAGTGTGGGAACAGTGTGAGACAGTGTGGGAACAGTGTGAGCCAGTGTGGGAACAGTGTGAGCCAGTGTGGGAACAGTGTGAGACAGTGTGAGACAGTGTGGGAACAGTGTGAGACAGTGTGGGAACAGTGTGAGACAGTGTGGGAACAGTATGAGACAGTGTGGGAACAGTGGGAACAGTGTGAGCCAGTGTGGGAACAGTGTGAGACAGTGTAGGAACAGTGTCTGTTTAAACCAAAAGCTCATTGAGTCAAAAACTGAATTTCCAGTAAAGGTTAGATTCATTTGATCTGAAGTTTCAACTCCTTGTGTGACCAGAGCTCTCTTAAAAATAAAATCTGGACAATCTGACAGATTTGATGACAAAAGGCAAAAGAATTCTTTAAGACTCTTTATGTGGAGCATCTGCTCTGTGTAACCTCTGACCTCTGACATGGGCTGCCTTCAGTGTTGGCAGACTCTCAGTTTAAGCCTGTAAGCTGCAGTGAAAACGTCCTGCACAAAGAGCCACACATGGAACCAACAAGTGTCACCTCTGAGATGGAAGAAATTCAGGTGGTTCTCCATGGCCTCCTCAAACGTCTCCTGGGAGCAGAACTTCACTCCACTGGGAAACAAGATGTTCCTCTTCCTGCGGGTCAGAACCGAGTGTTGTCTGTATGAAAGCTGGTCCAGAGATCCTCCAGTCCCTTCTGAACCCAACATCAAGTCATGAATGCTGCTGTCTGTTGGAAACACAAGAAAACAGAATTCCACTTTCTGCTACTTAAAACCTCTATGAATACTTATACTACTACAAATACTACTATTATGCATATTTCTACTACTACTGCTGCTACTTACATGACAGCTGACATCGACTAGCAACACAACATCGCACCTAACATCATCTAACCACACAACACCACACCTAACGTCATCTAACCACACAACACCACACTTAACGTCATCTAACCACACAACACTGCACCTAACATCATCTAACCACACAACACCACACCTAACATCATCTAACCACACCTGACATCATCTTACCACACAACACAGCACCTGACATCATCTAACCACACAACACCCCACCTGACATCATCTAACCACACAACACCACACCTAACATCATCTAACCACACCTGACATCATCTTACCACACAACACCACACTTAACATCATCTAGCCACACAACACCGCACCTAACATCATCTTACCACACAACACAGCACCTGACATCATCTAACCACACAACACCACACCTAACATCATCTAACCACACCTGACATCATCTTACCACACAACACCACACCTAACATCATCTAACCACACAACACCGCACTTAACATCATCTAACCACACAACACCACACCTGTCATCATCTAACCACACAACACCACACCTGTCATCATCTAACCACACCACACCTAACATGATCTACCCACACAACACCACACCTGACATCATCTTACCACACAACACCACACCTGACATCATCTAACCACACAACACCACACTTAACATCATCTAACCACACAACACCACACCTGTCATCATCTAACCACACAACACCACACCTGACATCATCTAACCACACAACACCACACCTGACATCATCTTACCACACAACACCACACCTAACATCATCTTACCACACAACACCACACTTAACATCATCTTACCACACAACACCACACCTGACATCATCTAACCACACAAGACCACACCTAACATCATCTAACCACACAACACCACACCTAACATCATCTTACCACACAACACCACACCTAACATTATCTTACCACACAACACCACACCTGACATCATCTAACCACACAACACCACACCTGACATCATCTAACCACACAACACCACACAGAACATCATCTAACCACACAACACCACACCTGTCATCATCTAACCACACAACACCACACCTGTCATCATCTTACCACACAACACCACACCTAACATCATCTAACCACACAACACCACACCTAACATCATCTAACCACACAACACCACACCTGACATCATCTAACCACACAACACCACACCTGACATCATCTAACCACACCACACCTAACATCATCTAACCACACAACACCACACCTGACATCATCTTACCACACAAGACCACACCTAACATCATCTTACCACACAACACCACACTTAACATCATCTTACCACACAACACCACACTTAACATCATCTAACCACACAACACCACACCTAACATCATCTAACCACACAACACCACACCTAACATCATCTAACCACACAACACCACACCTAACATCATCTAACCACACCTGACATCATCTAACCACACAACACCACACCTAACATCATCTAACCACACAACACCACACCTAACATCATCTAACCACACAACACCACACTTAACATCATCTAACCACACAACACCACACCTAACATCATCTAACCACACAACACCACACCTAACATCATCTAACCACACAACACCATACCTAACATCATCTAACCACACAACACCGCACCTAACATCATCTAACCACACAACACCGCACTTAACATCATCTAACCACACAACACCACACTTAACATCATCTAACCACACAACACCACACCTGTCATCATCTAACCACACAACACCACACCTGACATCATCTAACCACACAACACCACACCTAACATCATCTAACCACACAACACCACACCTGACATCATCTAACCACACAACACCACACCTGTCATCATCTAACCACACCACACCTAACATGATCTACCCACACAACACCACACCTGACATCATCTTACCACACAACACCACACCTGACATCATCTAACCACACAAGACCACACCTAACATCATCTAACCACACAATACCACACTTAACATCATCTAACCACACAACACCACACCTGTCATCATCTAACCACACAACACCACACCTGTCATCATCTAACCTCACAACACCACACTTAACATCATCTAACCACACAACACCACACCTAACATCATCTAACCACACAACACCACACCTAACATCATCTAACCACACAACACCACACTTAACATCATCTAATCACACAACACCACACCGAACATCATCTAACCACACCTGACATCATCTTACCACACAACACCACACCTAACATCATCTAACCACACAACACCACACTTAACATCATCTAACCACACAACACCACACTTAACATCATCTAACCACACAACACCGCACTTAACATCATCTAACCACACAACACCATACCTAACATCATCTAACCACACAACACCGCACCTAACATCATCTAACCACACAACACCGCACTTAACATCATCTAACCACACAACACCACACCTAACATCATCTAACCACACCTGACATTATCTTACCACACAACACCACACCTAACATCATCTAACCACACAACACCACACCTAACATCATCTAACCACACAACACCACACTTAACATCATCTAACCACACAACACCACACCTGACATCATCTAACCACACAACACCACACTTAACATCATCTAACCACACCTGACATCATCTTACCACACAACACCACACCTAACATCATCTAACCACACAACACCACACCTAACATCATCTAACCACACCTGACATCATCTTACCACACAACACCACACTTAACATCATCTAACCACACAACACCGCACCTAACATCATCTAACCACACAACACCACACCTAACATCATCTAACCACACCTGACATCATCTTACCACACAACACCGCACTTAACATCATCTAACCACACAACACCACACCTGTCATCATCTAACCACACAACACCACACCTGTCATCATCTAACCACACCACACCTAACATGATCTACCACACCTGACATCATCTTACCACACAACACCGCACTTAACATCATCTAACCACACAACACCACACTTAACATCATCTAACCACACAACACCGCACTTAACATCATCTAACCACACAACACCGCACCTAACATCATCTTACCACACAACACAGCACCTGACATCATCTAACCACACAACACCACACCTGACATCATCTAACCACACAACACCACACCTAACATCATCTAACCACACCTGACATCATCTTACCACACAACACCACACCTAACATCATCTAACCACACCACACCACACCTGACATCATCTTACCACACAACACCACACCTAACATCATCTAACCACACAACACCACACCTAACATCATCTAACCACACCTGACATTATCTTACCACACAACACCACACCTAACATCATCTAACCACACAACACCACACCTAACATCATCTAACCACACAACACCACACCTAACATCATCTAACCACACCTGACATCATCTTACCACACAACACCACACCTAACATCATCTAACCACACAACACCACACCTAACATCATCTAACCACACCTGACATCATCTTACCACACAACACCACACTTAACATCATCTAACCACACAACACCGCACCTAACATTATCTAACCACACAACACCGCACCTAACATCATCTAACCACACAACACCGCACCTGTCATCATCTAACCTCACAACACCACACCTGTCATCATCTAACCTCACAACACCACACTTAACATCATCTAACCACACAACACCACACCTAACATCATCTAACCACACAACACCACACCTGACATCATCTAACCACACAACACCACACCTAACATCATCTAACCACACCTGACATCATCTTACCACACAACACCACACCTAACATCATCTAACCACACAACACCACACCTAACATCATCTAACCACACAACACCACACCTAACATCATCTAACCACACAACACCACACCTAACATCATCTAACCACACCTGACATCATCTTACCACACAACACCACACTTAACATCATCTAACCACACAACACCACACCTAACATCATCTAACCACACAACACCGCACCTGACATCATCTTACCACACAACACCACACCTAACATCATCTAACCACACAACACCACACCTAACATCATCTAACCACACAACACCACACCTAACATCATCTAACCACACAACACCACACCTAACATCATCTAACCACACCTGACATTATCTTACCACACAACACCACACCTAACATCATCTAACCACACAACACCACACTAACATCATCTTACCACACAACACAGCACCTGACATCATCTTACCACACAACACCACACTTAACATCATCTAACCACACAACACCACACTTAACATCATCTAACCACACCTGACATCATCTTACCACACAACACCACACCTAACATCATCTAACCACACAACACCACACCTAACATCATCTTACCACACAACACCGCACCTGTCATCATCTAACCTCACAACACCACACCTAACATCATCTAACCACACAACACCACACCTAACATCATCTAACCACACCTGACATCATCTTACCACACAACACCACACCTAACATCATCTAACCACACAACACCACACCTAACATCATCTTACCACACAACACCACACCTAACATTATCTTACCACACAACACCACACCTGACATCATCTAACCACACAACACCACACTTAACATCATCTTACCACACAACAACACACCTAACATCATCTTACCACACAACACCACACCTGACATCATCTAACCACACAACACCACACAGAACATCATCTAACCACACAACACCACACCTGTCACCATCTAATGACATCACACCACACCTGACATCATTTAACCTTCTGAGGTTTGGAATGTTTTATTGGATGCGAAATACAAATGTCGTAACATCAGCTTGACTGTTTTTATATCTTTAGTTGTTTCTTCTTCTCTTAGTTTAACCTGAATGATGTCTCATCAATCAGCTGATTAAAAATGGTAAATGGTAAAATGGTAAATGTCCTGTATTTGTATAGCGCTTTTCTAGTCATTCAGACCACTCAAAGCGCTTTCACACTACAAGGTTTTGCATTCACCCATTCACACAACCCGATATGTAAACCGGGGGGAGAGGGTAGGGGCTAACACTCACACAACCCGATACACAGATCGGGGGGCAACATGGGGTTCAGTGTCTTGCCCAAGGACACTTCGACATGTGGCGGTGGAAGCCGGGATCGATCCACCAACCTTGAAATTGGAGGACGACCGCTCTAACCACTGAGCCACAGCCGCCCCAAAAAAAACATCTAAAATAACTGGTGTGTCTGTGATTTGGGACACAGGTTCTTTTCTCTGGTGATGATGCAGAACTTTTACTTTTTAAAGGGTTTTAACCTGAAGGAACTGATTCCTTCCTGCACCTGTCAAAGGTAAAAAGCTTCATACACACCTGTTTCTGAGCACAGGAACCCTGACAGCAGCACGGCTTGCAGAACCCACAGCACCATACGCTTCCTGGACATTTTATTTGAGAATCTGCAGCTTGTCACCTCCACCTGTCAGTCCCTCCTGCAGTTCTCATGGCAGAACACAAAGAAGACAACGTCCGGACGTGGAGGTAGAGTCCTCCTCGCAGGTGAGCAGATGGGACGTCTCTGCTACAGCGGGAGATTTCTTCCTCTGCTCTCTAATCCTATTTGTTAAGCTGCAGGAGTGGATGACTGTCAGAGGCCCGATGCAGCCGGGTCCACCAGGTCCGCCAGACTCTCAGATCAGCTGAACCAACAGGAAACAAACTTGAACCTGCTGATCTACTGGATGAGATGCTGGAGTTTAACCTCAAAACACAAAACTAATTGATCTGATTATTGATGATTATCAGGATCAATGCACTGCCAAAAAGTACAATCTGGTGGTAGCATGATGAACCCACCTCGCCTCCCTGCCCTCCCGCCTCTGCTCCCACCACCTTTCTCCTCCCTACCCTCCCCC
>SSNP01000253.1:174327-200569 GCA_006937955.1 Pachypanchax playfairii | reverse complement strand
AAGGATAGACCAGAACTCCGGATCAGGTATTTCTCCACAACTCTGGGATTATTTTAGGAAATTGAAGATTAACAAAGACCCACAATCTGTCTAATCTTGACCACCCAGCACTCAGATTAACAGCATCTACACCAGTCTGCTATTCAGGACCAGAACTAGAGTGGAACTGATCTAATCAGGGTCAAAAATAGACCACAAATAGACCAGAACCAAGGCCAGAACCTGACCAGAGCCCGAAGAGGACCAAAGACTAGTAATGAACTGGGTCCAGGGCTAGTCCGAAATCAGATCAGGGACAATCTAAATACAGACCAGGACTAGAACTGAGAACAGGACAGGAAACAAACTGACTTACAAAGCTAGACCAGATCAGGGCCTTAAGAAGACCTGAACTTTATAAGAACAAGACTAGAACCAGAGTCAGTCCACAACATTACAAGATACAGACCAGAACCAGAATCAAATCAGAGCCAGATAAAAAAGGATCAGTCCGGTTCTCAAACAGACAAGAGTCAATAGAATACTGGACCAGAACGAGATCAGAGACAAACTGAGACCTGATGAGTCCCAGAACCAGAGCAGAAGAGCTAAAACCAGACTGAAGCTCTCCTGCGATCTGAACATGGATCAGTGAATAATAAGATGTAATGATGGAGCTTCTGGTTCTGTGATGAGATAATCAGCCTGTCGGGTTGTTGTTCTGTCTGATTAACCCTCCTTCAGCCTGCAGCCCCTCAGACTGATCCACTTAATGATCTGTAAACTGATTGGTCCTCAGCAGGGGGCGCTCAGCTAAAACCCTCAGATTACTCAATCAACACATCAGACCAGGGTTAGTTTACAGAATTTGGACCAAAGATGAGTCAAAACTGGAAAAATCAAATAATGTGGAGAAAAACCAAACCGACTCCCTGATCCGTCACCTGGTGACCTCTGACCTCAGCTTACACTGACAACATAAACACTCTCTCCTCACAGCGCACAACTGATGGACTAAGGCCTGACATTTTAATTCAACTCCTTCAAAATAAGAGCCACATCCTCCAGGATAAATTAAATAATTTTATTTTATAAAACAAAGAAAATTGTCAGACTAAAAATCCAAAGTTATTTACAATCAAAGGAACATGTTAAATTCTACACAATAAATTAACATTTTATTAATGGCTGGGACCGGGGATGCACACACAGAGGGGGTTGGGGTCAGGGCCGGGCAGGGGCAGGGATCGGGGTCGGGGATGCGTCTGCAGCAGGGTTTGGGACTGGGGTCAGGGCCGGGGCTGGGATCAGGGTTGGGGATGCGTCTGCAGCAGGGTTTGGAACTGGGGTCAGGGCCGTGGTCGGGTACGGGGATGCGTCTGCAGCAGGGTTTGGGACTGGGTTCATGGCCAGGGCTGGGATCAGGGTTGGGGATGCGTCTGCAGCGGGGTTTGGGACTGGGGTCAGGGCCGGGGTCGGGGCTGGGATCAGGGTTGGGGATGCGTCTGCAGCAGGAGTCAGTGCTCGTGATGGAGCTGGGTCTGCGTCTCATCGGCTCGGTGACGTTTTGGATTTTTCTTTGCTCAGCTGATTCAGGTGCAACGTCATGATCAGACTCCGGATCTCGGCACGCTTCTGTCGCACTATTTGTCGTGGAAACCAGCTCTCCAATCGCAGGGGGAGGTCAAAGTGCACCACGGGGTTCTGAGGAGCCAATCAGAAGGCTGGATTTAGAATGACAGGTTTGTTGGAGACAGAGTGCAGCAATGTGGAAGTTACCTGCTCATTTCTGAGTTAAAGTCTCGTTTAAATCAGTATCTTTGGGATAGTTGTGATATTTTATGATTTACCAAATAAAGCTCGCCACAGTGTTCTACTGTTCTAAATCTTGTTCCTTCTATATGATCAAGTTGTTTTGGTAAGAATGTTTTCCCACTGGCAGACAGAATAAACTTGAACAGGTGTGTGTAGCATTGGCAGACAGAATAAACTTTGACAGATGCGTGTAGCGTTGGCAGACAGAATGAACTTGAACAGATGCGTGTAGCGTTGGCAGACAGAATAAACTTGAACAGATGCGTGTAGCGTAGGCAGACAGAATAAACTTGAACAGGTGCGTGTAGCGTTGGCAGACAGAATAAACTTGAACAGGTGCGTGTAGCGTTGGCAGACAGAATAAACTTGAACAGGTGCGTGTACCGTTGGCAGACAGAATAAACTTGAACAGGTGTGTGTAGCGTTGGCAGACAAAATGAATTTGAACAGGTGCATGTAGTTTTGGCAGACAGAATGAATTTGAACAGGTGTGTTTAGTTTTGGCAGACAGAATGAATTTGAACAGGTGTGTTTAGTTTTGGCAGACAGAATGAATTTGAACAGGTGTGTTTAGTTTTGGCAGACAAGAATGAATTTGAACAGGTGTATTTAGTTTTGGCAGACAGAATGAATTTGAACAGGTGTGTTTAGTTTTGGCAGACAGAATAAACTTGAACAGGTGTGTGTAGCATTGGCAGACAGAATAAACTTAAACAGGTGTGTGTAGCGTTGGCAGACGGAATAAACTTGAACAGGTGTGTGTAGCGTTGGCAGACAGAATAAACTTGAACAGATGCATGTAGCATTGGCAGACAGAATAAACTTGAACAGATGCGTGTAGCGTTGGTAGACAGAATGAATTTGAACAGGTGCGTGTAGAGTTGGCAGACAGAATAAACTTGAACAGGTGTATTTAGTTTTGGCAGACAGAATGAACTTGAACAGGTGCATGTAGCGTTGGCAGACAGAATAAACTTGAACAGGTGTGTGTAGCGTTGGCAGACAGAATAAACTTGAACAGATGCGTGTAGAGTTGGCAGACAGAATAAACTTGAACAGGTGCGTGTAGAGTTGGCAGACAGAATAAACTTGAACAGGTGTGTGTAGCGTTGGCAGACAGAATAAACTTGAACAGGTGTATTTAGTTTTGGCAGACAAGAATGAATTTGAACAGGTGTATTTAGTTTTGGCAGACAGAATGAATTTGAACAGGTGTGTTTAGTTTTGGCAGACAGAATAAACTTGAACAGGTGTGTGTAGCGTTGGCAGACAGAATAAACTTGAACAGGTGTGTGTAGCGTTGGCAGACAGAATAAACTTGAACAGGTGCATGTAGCGTTGGCAGACAGAATAAACTTGAACAGGTGTGTGTAGCGTTGGCAGACAGAATAAACTTGAACAGGTGTATTTAGTTTTGGCAGACAGAATGAATTTGAACAGGTGTGTGTAGTTTTGGCAGACAGAATAAACTTGAACAGGTGTGTGTAGCGTTGGCAGACAGAATAAACTTGAACAGGTGTGTGTAGCGTTGGCAGACAGAATAAACTTGAACAGGTGTGTGTAGCGTTGGCAGACAGAATAAACTTGAACAGGTGCATGTAGCGTTGGCAGACAGAATAAACTTGAACAGGTGTGTGTAGAGTTGGCAGACAGAATAAACTTGAACAGGTGCATGTAGCGTTGGCAGACAGAATAAACTTGAACAGGTGTGTGTAGCGTTGGCAGACAGAATAAACTTGAACAGATGCGTGTAGCGTTGGCAGACAGAATAAACTTGAACAGGTGTGTGTAGAGTTGGCAGACAGAATAAACTTGAACAGGTGTATTTAGTTTTGGCAGACAGAATGAATTTGAACAGATGCGTGTAGAGTTGGCAGACAGAATAAACTTGAACAGGTGCGTGTAGAGTTGGCAGACAGAATAAACTTGAACAGGTGTGTGTAGCGTTGGCAGACAGAATAAACTTGAACAGGTGTATTTAGTTTTGGCAGACAGAATGAATTTGAACAGGTGTGTGTAGCGTTGGCCATCCTGCAGCAGCTCAGGATAAATCCAGGTATGAATCAGTTACCTGCAGGAAGCTTTCGACGTATTGCAGCAGGTAAAGTCCACAGTCACTGCTGTTGTCCTGCTGAGGAACTCTGCAGTTGCAGCTTCTCATATTGTCAGAGGTGAAGAGTCGAGGAGTCTTCCTCCGCACCTCCCACTCCACCTGCAGGTAACTGAACAGCATCACAACAACTGCAATGTTATTTTAACCCTTAAAAACTCCCTTCAGCAGCTGCTGAGAAGAAACTCACTCTCTGATCAGCCTGCAGACGTTCTCGTGATACGACAGCTTTAGGGAATCCATGACCAGGATACACGACCTGAACACAGGCACAAAAAGAAGACCAGAAACTAACTAACAAGACACATTACATCATCAACAGAGTTTCATTACACTGCATAAACTGGGTTTATACAAATATGACACTAAATCTACATCCAAACTGTATAAAACTAAAAAATGATGATCAAAACTGCAGGTTTTTAAGTTGCATGTAAAACTGTTAAATCACAGAAAAAAGACTAAAATGTTCTAAAATTTTCTATCAAAATGAGTAAAAATTTCTCATCTGACCTCTTTGTGACTGCGGTCCTCAGACAGCCCTGCTGAGTGCTCTCCTGCAAACACAAGTATCATCACCCTGCTGTCTGGTGCATACAGGTGTGTGTGTGTGTGTGTGTGTGTGTGTGTGTGTGTGTGTGTGTGCGTGTGTGTGTGTGCGTGTGCGTGCGTGTGTACCGGTGGATGAAGGGATCCCAGCCTGACGTTCCCTGCGGTTCTCTCTGATCCACCTGCAGCAGCATCGTGTTATTGAACGAAGGTTCAGTGAAGAAACAAGTTGGAGATAATAAACACTGAACAGCTGATCCTGACAGGAAGTGATTAAACAGTCAAAGCAGCTGCTTCACTCCGGTTTATAGACAATAAAGATGAAACGTGACAGAACAAATGATGAAGTTCAGCGAGCAGGTTTCAGTCTGGAACATTTGACACTTTAACTTCCAACAAGAACATTTAATCATCACCAGATGAACACGGTGCTCCTCACACCCAGAACATCACCTCCCACAGAGACGCTCTGTTAAACCTTACTGTTACATTCAGCTGCTCACCGGCTCGAAGCTGGAACTCCTTAGTCTGGACCCCCTCCAGACCCGGGAAACAGACCACCACCAGGAACCAGTGAGCTCTGAGGAGACAAGAACAACCAGCTGAGGACTCACAGATACAAAGTGAGTTGGAGTTTCAGCTTATTACTCGTTTCCAAATGAGAAGGTTGTTCTAACGAGAAGAAGCAGCAGCTTCATCAGAACAAACACTGACTGTCTTACTCTTGATTGACAGGCACGAACAGGAAGTCTTTGGTGAAAATGTCCACATGGCGCGTCCACGTCTTCACCCTCTGATGCCTCATGTGGCGGTCACTGCAACACGGGAAGAAGAGTTAACACCTTCTGTCTGAGGTGAAGACCTACAGCAGTCTGAGACGTGGTGACGACATCTTACGGCACAGAGGGGGCGTCGGCCTCACCAGCGGCCCGCCTCCTACTCAGCTGCTTGTAGAAGAAGCTACTAAAGATGTGACTGTTCTGGGCCACCGTACCACTGACACCTTCCAGGAGGAGATACCTGCATGAGGAACGTTCAGGAGACGCCTGCTGGTGACTGAGTGTAACTACAACCAGGACTGAAGCTGAACAAACAAACACGGACTGACTTGAGGTAGAAGTCGATTATGACGTCGTTCAGGAATTCACCATCATCCAGACAGTCCAGGTCCTCCTTCGTCACGGTGATCCGGCCCTTACAGGGAATCAGAGGATACTGGATCAGCCTGCAGACAGAACTCAGGGTTAACACAACACAGCAGAACCCAGACAGATCACTGGTTCTGGTGTTTTTACCTGGTGGGTAATGGACCAGCTGAGTTCCTCCTACTACAGCTCAGCTGACTGGACTTCTGTCAAGAAGCAGAATCTGATCAGAACCAGAATCAGCCTCAATCCAAACAGTGACTTGTTCCATTGTTCTTACAGCTGAGTGTCCCAGCAGGCCGAGGAGGTGCTGGTCGACAGGAGGAGGACAGCTGTGGACCAGCAGCAGCCCATCCGTCCAGTCGATAGGGGAGGAGGAGGAGGAGCGACCCTGTTTATACTCCTCCATGTCCAGGATGGAGGCAAGCAGAGCTGCATGAAGTTCCTGAAGCTGCTCCTTCAACACCAGCAGTAGGAAGGAGCACGAAGGAGCTGAAGAAAAACCACAAGGGCATCAGGAAAAGACCAAGGAGAGCACGAGGAGGAGACGAGGAGAACAAGAGGAGGAGACGAAGAGAACAAGAGGAGGAGACGAGGAGCACAAGAGGAGGAGACGAGGAGAACAAGAGGAGGAGACGAAGAGAACAAGAGGAGGAGACGAGGAGAACAAGAGGAGGAGACGAAGAGAACAAGAGGAGGAGACAAGGAGAACAAGAGGAGGAGACAAGGAGAACAAGAGGAGGAGACAAGGAGAACAAGAGGAGGAGACGGGGAGAACACGAGGATGAGACGAGGAGAACAAGAGGAGGAGACGAGGAGAACAAGAGGAGGAGACGAGGAGAACACGAGGATGAGACGGGGAGAACACGAGGATGAGACGAGGAGAACAAGAGGAGGAGACGAAGAGAACAAGAGGAGGAGACGAGGAGAACAAGAGGAGGAGACAAGGAGAACAAGAGGAGGAGACAAGGAGAACAAGAGGAGGAGACGGGGAGAACAAGAGGAGGAGAGAACAAGAGGAGGAGACGAGGAGAACAAGAGGAGGAGACGAGGAGAACAAGAGGAGGAGACGAAGAGAACAAGAGGAGGAGACGAGGAGAACAAGAGGAGGAGACGAGGAGAACAAGAGGAGGAGACGAGGAGAACAAGAGGAGGAGACGAGGAGAACAAGAGGAGGAGACAAGGAGAACAAGAGGAGGAGACGAGGAGAACAAGAGGAGGAGAGAACAAGAGGAGGAGACGAGGAGAACAAGAGGAGGAGACGAGGAGACATGGAGAACACGAGGAGGAGACAAGGAGAACAAGAGGAGGAGACATGGAGAACACGAAGAGGAGACAAGGAGAACAAGAGGAGGAGACGAAGAGAACAAGAGGAGGAGACAAGGAGAACAAGAGGAAGAGACGAGGAGAACAAGAGGAGGAGACGAAGAGAACAAGAGGAGGAGACGAGGAGAACAAGAGGAGGAGACAAGGAGAACAAGAGGAGGAGAGAACAAGAGGAGGAGAAAAGGAGAACAAGAGGAGGAGACGAGGAGAACAAGAGGAGGAGACGGGGAGAACAAGAGGAGGAGACAAGGAGTACAAGAGGAAGAGACGAGGAGAACAAGAGGAGGAGACGAAGAGAACAAGAGGAAGACACGAGGAGAACAAGAGGAGGAGACGAAGAGAACAAGAGGAGGAGACGAGGAGAACAAGAGGAGGAGACGAAGAGAACAAGAGGAGGAGACGAAGAGAACAAGAGGAGGAGACGAGGAGAACAAGAGGAGGAGACAAGGAGAACAAGAGGAAGAGATGAGGAGAACAAGAGGAGGAGACGAAGAGAACAAGAGGAAGAGATGAGGAGAACAAGAGGAGGAGACAAGGAGAACAAGAGGAGGAGACATGGAGAACACGAAGAGGAGACAAGGAGAACAAGAGGAGGAGACAAGGAGAACAAGAGGAAGAGACGAGGAGAACAAGAGGAGGAGACAAGGAGAACAAGAGGAGGAGACATGGAGAACACGAAGAGGAGACAAGGAGAACAAGAGGAGGAGACGAAGAGAACAAGAGGAGGAGACGAGGAGAACAAGAGGAGGAGACAAGGAGAACAAGAGGAGGAGACGAGGAGAACAAGAGGAGGAGACATGGAGAACAAGAGGAGGAGACATGGAGAACACGAGGAGGAGACATGGAGAACACGAGGAGGAGACAAGGAGAACAAGAGGAGGAGACATGGAGAACACGAAGAGGAGACAAGGAGAACAAGAGGAAGAGACGAAGAGAACAAGAGGAGGAGACGAGGAGAACAAGAGGAGGAGACAAGGAGAACAAGAGGAGGAGACGAGGAGAACACGAGGAGGAGACATGGAGAACAAGAGGAGGAGACAAGGAGAACAAGAGGAGGAGACGAGGAGAACAAGAGGAGGAGACGAGGAGAACAAGAGGAGGAGACGAAGAGAACAAGAGGAGGAGACGAGGAGAACAAGAGGAGGAGACGAGGAGAACAAGAGGAGGAGACGAGGAGAACAAGAGGAGGAGACAAGGAGAACAAGAGGAGGAGACGTGGAGAACACGAAGAGGAGACAAGGAGAACAAGAGGAAGAGACGAAGAGAACAAGAGGAGGAGACGAGGAGAACAAGAGGAGGAGACAAGGAAAACAAGAGGAAGAGACGAGGAGAACAAGAGGAGGAGAGAACAAGAGGAGGAGACGAGGAGAACAAGAGGAGGAGACAAGGAGAACAAGAGGAGGAGACATGGAGAACACGAAGAGGAGACAAGGAGAACAAGAGGAGGAGACGAAGAGAACAAGAGGAGGAGACGAGGAGAACAAGAGGAGGAGACGAGGAGAACAAGAGGAGGAGACAAGGAGAACAAGAGGAGGAGACGAGGAGAACAAGAGGAGGAGACGAGGAGAACAAGAGGAGGAAACGAAGAGAACAAGAGGAGGAGACGAGGAGAACAAGAGGAGGAGACGAAGAGAACAAGAGGAGGAGACGAGGAGAACAAGAGGAAGACACGAGGAGAACAAGAGGAGGAGACGGGGAGAACACGAAGAGGAGACAAGGAGAACAAGAGGAGGAGACGAGGAGAACAAGAGGAGGAGACGAGGAGAACAAGAGGAGGAGACGGGGAGAACAAGAGGAGGAGACGAGGAGAACAAGAGGAGGAGACGAGGAGAACAAGAGGAGGAGACGGGGAGAACACGAGGAGGAGACGAGGAGAACAAGAGGAGGAGACGAAGAGAACAAGAGGAGGAGACGAGGAGAACAAGAGGAGGAGACGAGGAGAACAAGAGGAGGAGACGAGGAGAACAAGAGGAAGAGACGGGGAGAACACGAAGAGGAGACATGGAGAACAAGAGGAGGAGACGAGGAGAACAAGAGGAGGAGACGGGGAGAACAAGAGGAGGAGACGAGGAGAACAAGAGGAGGAGACGAGGAGAACAAGAGGAGGAGACGAGGAGAACAAGAGGAGGAGACGAGGAGAACAAGAGGAGGAGACAAGGAGAACAAGAGGAAGAGACGAAGAGAACAAGAGGAGGAGACAGGGAGAACACGAAGAGGAGACAAGGAGAACAAGAGGAGGAGACGAGGAGAACAAGAGGAGGAGAGAACAAGAGGAGGAGACGAAGAGAACAAGAGGAGGAGACAAGGAGAACAAGAGGAGGAGACGAGGAGAACAAGAGGAGGAGACAAGGAGAACAAGAGGAGGAGACAAGGAGAACAAGAGGAGGAGACGAGGAGAACAAGAGGAGGAGACGAGGAGAACAAGAGGAGGAGACGAAGAGAACAAGAGGAGGAGACGAGGAGAACAAGAGGAGGAGACGAGGAGAACAAGAGGAGGCGACGAGGAGAACAAGAGGAGGAGACGGTTAGAACAAGAGGAGGAGACGGGGAGAACACGAAGAGGAGACAAGGAGAACAAGAGGAGGAGACGAAGAGAACAAGAGGAGGAGACGAGGAGAACAAGAGGAGGAGACGAGGAGAACAAGAGGAAGAGACGAAGAGAACAAGAGGAGACAAGGAGAACAAGAGGAGGAGACGAGGAGAACAAGAGGAGGAGAGAACACGAGGAGGAGACGAGGAGAACAAGAGGAGGAGACGAGGAGAACAAGAGGAGGAGACGAGGAGAACAAGAGGAGGAGACGAAGAGAACAAGAGGAGGAGACGAAGAGAACAAGAGGAGGAGACGAGGAGAACAAGAGGAGGAGACAAGGAGAACAAGAGGAAGAGACGAGGAGAACAAGAGGAGGAGACGAGGAGAACAAGAGGAGGAGACGAAGAGAACAAGAGGAAGACACGAGGAGAACAAGAGGAGGAGACGAAGAGAACAAGAGGAGGAGACAAGGAGAACAAGAGGAGGAGACATGGAGAACACGAGGAGGAGACAAGGAGAACAAGAGGAGGAGACAAGGAGAACAAGAGGAGGAGACATGGAGAACACGAAGAGGAGACAAGGAGAACAAGAGGAAGAGACGAAGAGAACAAGAGGAGGAGACGAGGAGAACAAGAGGAGGAGACGAGGAGAACAAGAGGAGGAGACGAGGAGAACAAGAGGAGGAGACAAGGAGAACAAGAGGAGGAGACGAAGAGAACAAGAGGAAGACACGAGGAGAACAAGAGGAGGAGACGAAGAGAACAAGAGGAGGAGACGAGGAGAACAAGAGGAGGAGACGAGGAGAACAAGAGGAGGAGACGGGGAGAACAAGAGGAGGAGACGAAGAGAACAAGAGGAGGAGACGAGGAGAACAAGAGGAGGAGACAAGGAGAACAAGAGGAAGAGACGAAGAGAACAAGAGGAGGAGACATGGAGGACAAGAGGAGGAGACGAGGAGAACAAGAGGAGGAGACATGGAGAACAAGAGGAGGAGACGAGGAGAACAAGAGGAGGAGACGAGGAGAACAAGAGGAGGAGACGAAGAGAACAAGAGGAGACGAGGAGAACAAGAGGAGGAGACGAAGAGAACAAGAGGAGGAGACGAAGAGAACAAGAGGAGGAGACATGGAGAACAAGAGGAGGAGACATGGAGAACACGAGGAGGAGACAAGGAGAACAAGAGGAGGAGACGGGGAGAACACGAAGAGGAGACAAGGAGAACAAGAGGAAGAGACGAGGAGAACAAGAGGAGGAGACGAGGAGAACAAGAGGAGGAGACGAAGAGAACAAGAGGAAGACACGAGGAGAACAAGAGGAGGAGACGAAGAGAACAAGAGGAGGAGACGAGGAGAACAAGAGGAGGAGACGAGGAGAACAAGAGGAGGAGACGAAGAGAACAAGAGGAGACGAGGAGAACAAGAGGAGGAGACGAGGAGAACAAGAGGAGGAGACGTGGAGAACAAGAGGAGGAGACATGGAGAACAAGAGGAGGAGACATGGAGAACACGAGGAGGAGACATGGAGAACACGAGGAGGAGACAAGGAGAACAAGAGGAGGAGACGGGGAGAACAAGAGGAGGAGACGGGGAGAACACGAAGAGGAGACAAGGAGAACAAGAGGAGGAGACGAGGAGAACAAGAGGAGGAGACGAAGAGAACAAGAGGAGGAGACGAAGAGAACAAGAGGAGGAGACAAGGAGAACAAGAGGAGGGGACGAGGAGAACAAGAGGAGGAGACGTGGAGAACAAGAGGATGAGACGAGGAGAACAAGAGGAGGAGACGAGGAGAACAAGAGGAGAAGACGAGGAGAACAAGAGGAGGAGGCGAGGAGAACAAGAGGAGGAGACGAGGAGAACAAGAGGAGGAGACGAAGAGAACAAGAGGAGGAGACGAAGAGAACAAGAGGAGGAGACATGGAGAACAAGAGGAGGAGACGGGGAGAACAAGAGGAGGAGACAAGGAGAACAAGAGGAGGAGACGAGGAGAACAAGAGCAGGAGACGAAGAGAACAAGAGGAAGACACAAGAGAACAAGAGGAGGAGACGAAGAGAACAAGAGGAGGAGACGAGGAGAACAAGAGGAGGAGACGAGGAGAACAAGAGGAGGAGACGAGGAGAACAAGAGGAGGAGACGAGGAGAACAAGAGGAGGAGACGAGGAGAACAAGAGGAGGAGACGAAGAGAACAAGAGGAGGAGACGAAGAGAACAAGAGGAGGAGACAAGGAGAACAAGAGGAGGAGACAAGGAGTACAAGAGGAAGAGACGAGGAGAACAAGAGGAGGAGACGAAGAGAACAAGAAGAGGAGACGAAGAGAACAAGAGGAGGAGATGAGGAGAACAAGAGGAGGAGACATGGAGAACACGAAGAGGAGACAAGGAGAACAAGAGGAGGAGACAAGGAGAACAAGAGGAAGAGATGAGGAGAACAAGAGGAGGAGACAAGGAGAACAAGAGGAAGAGATGAGGAGAACAAGAGGAGGAGACGAAGAGAACAAGAGGAGGAGACGAAGAGAACAAGAGGAGGAGACGAGGAGAACAAGAGGAGGAGACGAGGAGAACAAGAGGAAGAGACGAGGAGAACAAGAGGAGGAGACATGGAGAACAAGAGGAGGAGACGAGGAGAACAAGAGGAGGAGACGAAGAGAACAAGAGGAGGAGACGAAGAGAACAAGAGGAGGAGACATGGAGAACAAGAGGAGGAGACGGGGAGAACAAGAGGAGGAGACAAGGAGAACAAGAGGAGGAGACGAGGAGAACAAGAGGAGGAGACGAAGAGAACAAGAGGAGGAGACGAGGAGAACAAGAGGAGGAGACAAGGAGAACAAGAGGAGGAGACGAGGAGTACAAGAGGAGGAGACGGGGAGAACAAGAGGAGGAGACGAAGAGAACAAGAGGAGGAGACGAGGAGAACAAGAGGAGGAGACGAGGAGAACAAGAGGAAGAGACGAGGAGAACAAGAGGAGGAGACATGGAGAACACGAGGAGGAGACGAGGAGAACAAGAGGAGGAGACGAAGAGAACAAGAGGAGGAGACAAGGAGAACAAGAGGAGGAGACATGGAGAACAAGAGGAGGAGACGGGGAGAACAAGAGGAGGAGACGAAGAGAACAAGAGGAAGACACGAGGAGAACAAGAGGAGGAGACGAAGAGAACAAGAGGAGGAGACGAGGAGAACACGAGGAGGAGACGAGGAGAACAAGAGGAGAAGACGAGGAGAACAAGAGGAGGAGACGAGGAGAACAAGAGGAGGAGACGAAGAGAACAAGAGGAAGACACGAGGAGAACAAGAGGAGGAGACGAAGAGAACAAGAGGAGGAGACGAGGAGAACAAGAGGAGGAGACATGGAGAACAAGAGAAGGGGAGGCGAGGAGAACAAGAGGAGGAGACGAGGAGAACAAGAGGAGGAGACGAAGAGAACAAGAGGAGGAGACGAAGAGAACAAGAGGAGGAGACGAGGAGAACAAGAGGAGGAGACAAGGAGAACAAGAGGAGGAGACAAGGAGAACAAGAGGAGGAGACGGAGAGAACACGAGGAGGAGACAAGGAGAACAAGAGGAAGAGACGGGGAGAACACGAGGATGAGACGAGGAGAACAAGAGGAGGAGACGAGGAGAACAAGAGGAAGAGACGAGGAGAACAAGAGGAGGAGACATGGAGAACAAGAGAAGGGGAGGCGAGGAGAACAAGAGGAGGAGACGAGGAGAACAAGAGGAGGAGACAAGGAGAACAAGAGGAGGAGACAAGGAGAACAAGAGGAGGAGACGGGGAGAACACGAAGAGGAGACATGGAGAACAAGAGGAGGAGACGAGGAGAACAAGAGGAGGAGACGAAGAGAACAAGAGGAGGAGACGAAGAGAACAAGAGGAGGAGACGAGGAGAACAAGAGGAGGAGACGAAGAGAACAAGAGGAGGAGACAAGGAGAACAAGAGGAGGAGACGAGGAGAACAAGAGGAGGAGACGAAGAGAACAAGAGGAGGAGACGAAGAGAACAAGAGGAGGAGACGAGGAGAACAAGAGGAGGAGACGAGGAGAACAAGAGGAGGAGACAAGGAGAACAAGAGGAGGAGACGGGGAGAACACGAGGAGGAGACATGGAGAACAAGAGGAGGAGACGAGGAGAACAAGAGGAGGAGACGAGGAGAACAAGAGGAGGAGACAAAGAGAACAAGAGGAGGAGACAAGGAGAACAAGAGCAGGAGACGGGGAGAACAAGAGGAGGAGACGAGGAGAACAAGAGGAGGAGACGAAGAGAACAAGAGGAGGAGACGAGGAGAACAAGAGGAGGACACGAAGAGAACAAGAGGAGGAGACATGGAGAACAAGAGAAGGGGAGGCGAGGAGAACAAGAGGAGGAGACGAGGAGAACAAGAGGAGGAGACGAAGAGAACAAGAGGAGGAGACGAAGAGAACAAGAGGAGGAGACGAGGAGAACAAGAGGAGGAGACGAGGAGAACAAGAGGAGGAGACGAGGAGAACAAGAGGAGGAGACGAGGAGAAAAAGAGGAGGACACGAAGAGAACAAGAGGAGGAGACAAGGAGAACAAGAGGAGGAGACGCGGAGAACAAGAGGAGGAGACGAGGAGAACAAGAGGAGGAGACGAGGAGAACAAGAGGAGGAGAAGAGGAGAACAAGAGGAGGAGACGAGGAGAACAAGAGGAGGAGACGAGGAGAACAAGAGGAGGAAACGAAGAGAACACGAGGAGGAGACGAGGAGAACAAGAGGAGGAGACGAAGAGAACAAGAGGAGGAGACGAGGAGAACAAGAAGAGGAGACAAGGAGAACAAGAGGAGGAGACGGGGAGAACAAGAGGAGGAGACGGGGAGAACAAGAGGAGGAGACGAAGAGAACAAGAGGAGGAGACGAGGAGAACAAGAGGACATGGAGAACAAGAGGAGGAGACAAGAGAACAAGAGGAGGAGACAAGAGAACAAGAGGAGGAGACGAAGAGAACAAGAGGAGGAGACGAGGAGAACAAGAGGAGGAGACGAGGAGAACAAGAGGAGGAGACGAGGAAAACAAGAGCAGGAGACATGGAGAACAAGAGGAGGAGACGAGGAGAACAAGAGGAGGAGACGAGGAGAACAAGAGGAGGAGACGAGGAGAACAAGAGGAGGAGACGAAGAGAACAAGAGGAGGAGACGAGGAGAACAAGAGGAGGAGACGAAGAGAACAAGAGGAAGACACGAGGAGAACAAGAGGAGGAGAGGAGGAGAACAAGAGGAGGAGACGAGGAGAAAAAGAGGAGGAGACGGGGAGAACAAGAGGAGGAGACAAGGAGAACAAGAGGAGGAGACGAGGAGAACAAGAGGAGGAGACATGGAGAACACGAGGAGGAGACAAGGAGAACAAGAGGAGGAGACGAGGAGAACAAGAGGAGGAGACGAAGAGAACAAGAGGAAGACACGAGGAGAACAAGAGGAGGAGACGAAGAGAGCAAGAGGAGGAGACGAGGAGAACAAGAGGAGGAGACGGGGAGAACAAGAGGAGGAGACGAGGAGAACAAGAGGAGGAGACGAGGAGAACAAGAGGAGGAGACGAGGAGAACAAGAGGAGGAGACGAGGAGAACAAGAGGAGGAGACGAGGAGAACAAGAGGAGGAGACGGTTAGAACAAGAGGAGGAGACGGGGAGAACACGAAGAGGAGACAAGGAGAACAAGAGGAGGAGACGAGGAGAACAAGAGGAGGAGACGAAGAGAACAAGAGGAGGAGACGAGGAGAACAAGAGGAGGAGACGAAGAGAACAAGAGGAGGAGACGAGGAGAACAAGAGGAGGAGACAAGGAGAACAAGAGGAAGAGACGAGGAGAACAAGAGGAGGAGACGAGGAGAACAAGAGGAGGAGACATGGAGAACAAGAAGAGGAGACAAGGAGAACAAGAGGAGGAGACGAGGAGAACAAGAGGAGGAGATGGGGAGAACAAGAGGAGGAGACGGGGAGAACAAGAGGAGGAGACAAGGAGAACAAGAGGAGGAGACAAGGAGAACAAGAGGAGAAGAGAACAAGAGGAGGAGACGAGGAGAACAAGAGGAGGAGACAAGGAGAACAAGAGGAGGAGACAAGGAGAACAAGAGGAGGAGACGAAGAGAACAAGAGGAAGAGATGAGGAGAACAAGAGGAGGAGACAAGGAGAACAAGAGGAGGAGACATGGAGAACACGAAGAGGAGACAAGGAGAACAAGAGGAGGAGACGAGGAGAACAAGAGGAGGAGACGAGGAGAACAAGAGGAGGAGACGGGGAGAACAAGAGGAGGAGACAAGGAGAACAAGAGGATGAGACGAGGAGAACAAGAGGAGGAGACGGTTAGAACAAGAGGAGGAGACGGGGAGAACACGAAGAGGAGACAAGGAGAACAAGAGGAGGAGACGAGGAGAACAAGAGGAGGAAACGAAGAGAACAAGAGGAGGAGACGAGGAGAACAAGAGGAGGAGACGAAGAGAACAAGAGGAGGAGACAAGGAGAACAAGAGGAAGAGATGAGGAGAACAAGAGGAGGAGACGAAGAGAACAAGAGGAGGAGACAAGGAGAACAAGAGGAGGAGACGAAGAGAACAAGAGGAGGGACGAGGAGAACAAGAGGAGGAGACGAAGAGAACAAGAGGAGACGAGGAGAACAAGAGGATGAGACGAGGAGAACAAGAGGATGAGACGAGGAGAACAAGAGGATGAGACGAGGAAAACAAGAGCAGGAGACATGGAGAACAAGAGGAGGAGACGAGGAGAACAAGAGGAGGAGACGAGGAGAACAAGAGGAGGAGACGAACAGAACAAGAGGAGGAGACGAGGAGAACAAGAGGAGGAGACGAGGAGAACAAGAGGAGGAGACGAGAAGAACAAGAGGAGGAGACGAAGAGAACAAGAGGAGGAGACGAGGAGAACAAGAGGAGGAGACAAGGAGAACAAGAGGAGGAGACGAGGAGAACAAGAGGAGGAGAGAACAAGAGGAGGAGACGAGGAGAACAAGAGGAGGAGACATGGAGAACAAGAGGAGGAGACAAGGAGAACAAGAGGAGGAGACGAAGAGAACAAGAGGAGGAGACGAGGAGAACAAGAGGAGGAGACGAGGAGAACAAGAGGAGGAGACGGGGAGAACACGAAGAGGAGACAAGGAGAACAAGAGGAAGAGACGAGGAGAACAAGAGGAGGAGACATGGAGAACAAGAGGAGGAGACGAGGAGAACAAGAGGAGGAGACGAGGAGAACAAGAGGAGGAGACATGGAGAACAAGAGGAGGAGACGGGGAGAACACGAAGAGGAGACAAGGAGAACAAGAGGAGGAGACGGGGAGAACAAGAGGAGGAGACGAGGAGAACAAGAGGAGGAGAGAACAAGAGGAGGAGACGAGGAGAACAAGAGGAGGAGAGAACAAGAGGAGGAGAAAAGGAGAACCTGATGTTTACAGGTTGGATTTATCTTCAGGATTCTATAAACAAACCGAGTCTGTGGAACCGTTGAGGTAAACGGACTGGGCAACAGGAAGTCCCGCCTACCGTTAGCTGCAGAACTCGAGCTCTGGATGACTGACAGCTCCCTCTGCAGCAGGTTGGCTTGAGCCTCCGACACCCACAGGAAAAGCAGAGAGGGGGCGGGGCCTTCCCAGTCAGCCAGAAGAGAACCTCCTTGAGCCACGCCCCCATCCCAAACACCGTGACCTCGTAGCTGCGAGGCTACAATCGTCACCTGACCGTCCTCCGTCCCTGAAAGGATCACAGTGAGACCAGCAGGTAGTCCAGACCCGTTCTGGTTGGGTTTTATTCATAAGCTTCAACTGTGAGACCAGAAACTCCAAGTCTGGGAGTTCAAACTACTTTCAATTTGTCTGTTGTCTCTTTGTGGAATCAATATTAATAAAATAATGAACTATGACACAGAAAGACAGTGGAACCCTTGTAACAGGGTCGGTGTGACCTTTAACCCTGACAGCAGCAGCATTTCAACCCGTGTTGTTGGGTGGAACACGCCTTGATCCGTGTTCTTACCTTTTACAGGAAGAATGATGCCTGTTTGTGTGATCTGCAGGAGAAAAGACAAACTCTGAAACTCTGAGGTGTTTCTGTGAATCCAGGACATTTAGAGAAGTTTCTGTAGAGAATAAAACATTTCAAACATGTTTTTACAGACAAATAAACTCTGAGATGACAGAAAACACAGCTGAGTGTCTCACGCTTGAGGACAAGAAGAAATCAAGAATAACAGAAACCCCTTCATGAGTGTCCAGGGTAAAGTGGGACCAGGAAAAGAAGTTGGACTGGAAATAAAAGACACAACAGCTGCTGAATGGATTCAGTCCCGTCTCACCGTCATCGGCCCGTTAGCATCAGCTTCCATCAGACCGACGTGAAGCGAGCTGAACTCCAGCTGCAGGAAGGAAGGCAGTGGAGGATCCAGCTGTTTGGAAACCTGTCAGACAACACACAGGGACATAGTATCAGCTGTGTACTAAAATACACACAAAACCAGCTGCAGAGTCCAGATGTTCTGATAGATCTGGGTCAGAACCACAGAGACGTCTGCATCCAGCTTTAATAAACTCAACAGCTCTGGTGATTGTTTACAGACCTGCAGAACCACAAACAAACAGACCACTTCAAACTGGATCAGAGGAGTCCTGAACTGGAAACAGACCCGGTAAACACGGGATGGTCTGAAGTTCATTATCAGCATGTTTACAGCTTCATTACTCACACGTTTATCACCTGATTCATATAAAGAACATCCAGAAACATGAAATCCACCCTTAGAAGCAGGTTTCTGTCCTGGATCCAACATACTGTCATGTTTAGTTACAATGAGCATGACAGATAGTTACCAAGCTTTAGCGTGGACTCACTCTGCTCATAAAGGAAATGATCCACTGATCTGAATCTGATCACAGTTTGGGGGAGTCTAGGTTCATGTAAACGTAACAGTTCTGGTGTCGGCCTGATATCAACACAAGAACCTTTAGAACTTTGTGTGTTTGGTTCTTACATCAGCCTCTCCTCCTCAGTAAACAACTACAGTTTGTGTGAAGAGCTTGTTTGAGTTGTTATTAACACCAACATAACGAGACAAAGGAAATGGTTTGAATTCCTCTGCAGGACAGTTTGTGTTGTTGCATCATAATTTGTTCTGTTGTTGTGTTTGCTGGACTTTGTCCATTTCAAAGCATTTAAAATCTGAATAAAAGAGAAAAGTCTCAGGAAACTAACTGTGCACAGATTCTTGTGGTTATATGGAAGTAACTGCTGTTTATTCTAATGGTGCGTTCACACCGGCCGCTTCGTCAGCGTCAAGCAACATTCATAACGCTCCAAGTTTGACGTTTGAAAGTTGAACCTGCCAATTAGAGCGCACAGACGTTGAAGGTCGTAACGTTTGACCGTTAAAAAGAGCGCGAAGGCGGGGCTTCCTTTGTTATCGGATGTTCTGAGCTATGGCGGATCATACAGAGAGAGGGGCGTGGCTTTATTTACTCGTTATGTGGATACACCCCATTCTTCAGATGTGTTCTGAGTTTGAGGAGTTAAACCATTTGCTCCAGGAGCTACATATGGATGAGGTTAGCTTCCAGCGCTACTTCCGTCTGTCCCGCGCCCTGTTTGAAGACTTCCTGCTTCATTCTGGTACGTCACTACGATGAGACGCTCTGATTGGTTGACACGCCACTTCAAGAGCATCAAAAGTTCAGCTAGCTGAACTTCTGCGTTGCTCGCGTTTCAAGCGTCAACGCTTGAAAAGTTGACGCTCATAACACTCACAAAGCAACGAAGGGACTCTGAAGCTGGTCTGATGGACCCCACCATAGACTTTACATGTAAACTTGATGCTTCTGACGTTGACAGTTGGGCCGGTGTGAACGCACCATAACAGAACACATCATGATGAAAATAACTAATTTTATTTAGAAGAATTCGTCTGGTTAAAAATCTGGGCTGAATTCATTCAAATTAATATTACATGGCGTCCCTCAGGGCTGTGTCATCGGTCCCCTGCTGTTTCATGATGATATCAGCTGATTCTATGCTGATTGATCATTTACAGTATGTAATAGATTGAACTTAGCTGTTTCAACAAAAAACAAACAGTTTGTATTAAACTGACTGAGTTCTAGCTGCTCAGAAGACACGTCAGTTTGTTGAATCTATCCAGTCAGACACAGAAGAAAATTCCGGTAGACTGACTGACAGTCTTGACGGAGTCCTGAATCACACCTCTCGATCATCATCATGTTTTGATTTCAGTTGATTTGGTTTTCTTGTTTTTAAATGCTTTTACTTTATGGCTGTGTATGAAAAGGCAGGTTTTATAGGAGAATCAAGCGGAATGAGATTCAGGATTAGCCTTTTACAAACCTGCAGCTTCACTGAGATTCCACTTGTTTCCATCTGACTGTTGCTGCTTGTGGTCTTTGCTTCATCCCTGTGCTGCTCCATCTCCTCCTCCTCTTCACTAGACAACACAACTGAAGAAAGAATCATCATTTATTACATTATTTTGTACATTATTTAATATTTTCTGCTTTATGATACACTCCTACATTCAAAACCTTAAACTAGCCACTTATCTATTAATTTAAATTAAAGCTAAACATCAATTTCTTATTTATATTCAGTCCTTTTTAATCAGAAAGTAACCCGAGAGTCGTTGTAGAACCACCTGGATTAAACTTTCGGTTCTGATAGTTCTAAAAGCTCAAACAGCAACATTAATGGTTAACAAGAGAACCAGCAGGGTCACTCACTGGGTTCACTCGGACTCTGTTTGGGTTTCTTCAGTCGAAGATGCAACACAGTTGATTTGTTCTTCCTCTCTGTAAACTGTCTCCACCTGTCTCTCTGTGTCTCCATCATGTCCTCCTTCAGGTCCAGACAGAGCCTTCTCTGAGGTGTCTCCCTCAGCACCACCTTCACTGGAGAGACAGAGGAGGAAGAGGCAGGTCTGTGGGAGTCCGCCACTCTGAGTCTGGTTCTAGATGGGGACACAAAGTCGTCCTCTGTTGTTTCATCTGGTCTGAAGCTGGTCAAATTCTTCTTCTGCTGTTTTCCTGCGCTGCTCTGAAACAACTGAAGAAAGTAAAATGAAGGTAGAACATCTCGGAAACATCTGTAAGAAGACTCACTACATCAAAAACATTAAAACCACAGAAAACATTTATGTCGTGTTTCTTAAAGACCAGCCAAATAAACGGACACACCTTCTACAGACATCCCTTCCTACACGGCTTGGACATTTTTACTTTAGCAGGAAAACATTGTTACCTCCCTGCCAGCAGTGTCTCTGTTAGACTCTGCTCTCCTCCACGACATCGAGGAACTCAAACTTCCAGCATGCTCCTCTGCTCGCACCTCAGCCAGAGTGTCTACAGAGTCCACACAGATGTTTTGACTCATCCTGGCTGGACCTGCAGAGATCACTGATTGGATCATGTTTCTTATTTAAAGGTTTACAGAATCATAACAGAGCCTACAGGTGTTTCTCACCTGAACATTCAGCATTTCTTTTCTTCTGTGGTGGTGACGGAGGTTCTGAGGATCCTTCAGCCTGCAGCAGTCGATCAGACGCTCTCTTAGGACGCCACCTGCTGAAAGAAAGAGGGAACAGCAGCCTCGTGACACCTGGACAGACCTCTGATGGTTTAACATGTTAAAACAACTACAAAGAAACAGAAACATTTTATACTGAAATATCCAACTAAATTAATGTGTATAATATCTGGAAGAAGAACAATAAAATGAAAAATAATTCCTCTAAATGAGGAAGATTAGCAGTTATCTGACCCGTTTGACAATGCCTCCCCTCTCTGTCCCAGCTGTGATTGAGGGTTCAAACTTCCTCCCGAGACTCCGCCTCCATTTGCACTGTTAAGTCCCAGCAATGTTTGGACGACGTCTTTGAACAGCGGCCTGCGGCACATTCTGAGTAACAACAGGTTTCATCTTGAGCTTCACTAAACGCTGCTGCAATGAACAGAATGGTCTGAAGGGGGCGCCACACCAACCTGAGTCCAGTAGCAGGTGATCCCAGACTGTTCCCAGCATGCATTCTGTCAGCTCCGCCTCTCTTAGATGAACTCCCAAAACCCTGTTCAGATCAAAATTACAAATTAAGACTAGCAACAGGCCACATGTGACTCCTTAAATGAGCTAAAACAAAGTGACTCAGATGTAAATCACATGTATTTTATAAAGTGATGTTTGAATCCAGGGAAAACGCTCAATAATTCCTTCTTAACCTGAGAGGCGGAGCTATGGAGATGGGACAGCGGTGACTGCATGTGGGTGTGGGCGGAGTCAGAGCCTGCAGAATGTTTCTTCTTGGGGATCTTAAAGTTGAACGCCATCCTGCAACGAGAATATAAAATGTTTAACTTCACTTTAAATAATATTTACCATGTGTGTAATAATGCTGCATGTGGACAGTCTCACTGCCCCCGGTTCCTGACTTCAGTTCTGACACCACACCAGAACCAGAACCCTGAGACAGTCCAGCGCTTTAAGATTCTATATAATGTCTCTTAATCATCTTTCTATATGCCATTTATTGTCATCCTCAATGTAGGATAGGCTGCACGGTGGAGCAGTGGGCAGCACTGTTCCCTTGCAGCAAGGTTCTTTCTGCATGTAGTTCACATGTTCTCCATGTGCATGTGATGGTTCTCTCCAGGGACTCTGGCTTCATCACACAGACCTAAAAATGTGCAACTCTAAATTGTCCCTGGGTGTGAGTGAATGATGGACTGGTGACCAGGTGTAACTCCGCCTCCCGCCCAGTGACTGCTGGAGATACACACTTGCTTCCAGGTAAAGTAAATGTCGACTGTAGTTCATCTGGTGTGGCCATGTGACCTGTGCAGACTGCAGAGAAGTTTCGGAACCTGGACAGTCTCTCCCCTCCAACACAAGAGTTAATATTAAAAGTCTGTTACGTCTACATAGCCACTGTATCTTGACCTGTTAACAGTTTGCATTAAAGCTATACACGCTAATTTGAATATGACATAAAACTTATTACAATTTAACCGTCTGTATGGAAAGAAATACCTAGATATTTTAGGAATATTTCTACAGCCCTATAAATAAAGTAGGTAAAACACCATGAATAAGCAAATATTACTGTCCATACATGTGTAATTCAAACAATGTGACTTTTTAGTTTCCTCAACGTGGCTTATATTAATAATTATCAAGTTTTTCAGTGCTTGAAAACTGTATAAAATGTTTTTACATCCCATGAATGAGACGTTAGATGAGTGAAACCTCAGTTTGTTCTGTTCTTGGCGCTTGCTGTTTCTCCCCTACAAACATGGCGGACGTGTTGACGTATCCCTCTTGCGCTAAACAAATCACACCAGACTTCTATCAAAAAAGACTCAAAAATACAGCAGCGCTCCCATTAGAGCAGAGTCTGCACGACACGCCGCTCCGTAAAAAGGCCGCGCCAAACTGCATAAGAAAACATCATATTTTTAACTGGCTGACATAAATGATGCATGTAGTTACAGAATAAATTGATAATCCAATTCTGGATTTAAAAATCTGTTTTATTTGAATAAACTGTGACTCATAACACGTTAATTTCCCACACAGCGACTTTAAACCTGTAAGATCACTCATTACACTGAAACTACTACTTGAATCGTTATAAGTAGTCTGATGCTTTTAAAATAAACAGAGATTTTATGTTTCAAGCTTTTTGTTAAATGTGACAGAAAATCAGACACTTTGTGTAAATATGGCTATGTATTTTTTATCAGTTTCACTGTTTTTCTCTTTAGTTTCTTCAGAGGAAAAGCAAGTCAGGCGTACGTGGAACTACGAAACACTGATAAAAGTCATAATTTCTGAAACACAATTTGTTTTAAGTTGACTATTTTAGCGCCGAATTTTCCAGAAGACTTTCTTAATTTATTCAAAGGTTTTTTTAAAGCTCATTCAAAGTGTTTTTTCTAGCTTCAGCAGTTAAACTTTAAACAACTAACCTCCGAGAGCTCCAGGCAGCTAGCTTACTAGCCTGCTAACCGTTGAGCTCAGCTATCTACCGGCGACCAGGTTCCGGTAAATCATCTTTAAAGTCCCCGGTTGACCCATGACAAGCAGAAGATCCGACGTTAACCAGAAAAAATGCACGAAATTCTTTAAAAACTGTATTTGCTTGGACCTCAGCTCCAAACCATACAAAATAAAATGACAACAGAGACGTAGCTTTGCGTAGTGACGTAACATTGATGAATATAAACAATAAAACCAATGAGGTTATATTTATTCCCATAATATATTTATCTAACTCTCCAACTTTAACTTTATTGTCCCAAAGGGAAACTTTGTTTGCAGTAGTGTACAATAAAAACAAAAACAGTAATAAGTAAGTAGATAGATAGATAGATAGATAGATAGATAGATAGATAGATAGATAGATAGATAGATAGATAGATAGATAGATAGATAGATAGATAGATAGATAGATAGATAGATAGATAGATAGATAGATAGATAGATAGATAGATAGATAGATAGATAGATAGATCCATCCATCCTTTTCAGGGCAGGGTCGCAGGGAGCTGGTGCTGATCTCCAGTAGTCTTTGGACGAGAGGCGGGGGACACCCTGGACAGGTCGATCTAAGCATTATTAAAAGTAAGTAAAACTTTATTTCTACAGCACCTTTCAAGATAAGAAACACAAAGTGCTTTACATTAAAACACAGTATGACATATAAAAACAAGTTTAAAAAGATGCATTTTTAGCTGCTTTTTAAAAGTGATCGACACGTCAAACGATGTCAGTCCAGCAGCAAAAAGGAGAATGTTGGTAAAAAATAACAGAGTAAATGTGTGAGTTTAACAGATATAACTCTCAACTGTTTTTTTTTTTTACTTTTATTTTAAAAAATAAAATTTAATTTTAATGTTTTATTTTTCACCCTTTATTCCTAACTTTGGTTGTGGGGTGCTGGAGGATAATTTAAAATGTTTTATGTATTTTGAATAACCTTTTAATAATTACGTTCTTTTGCCAACAATGTGTTAAGGGTATAGTAATAATGTCAATTAACTTAGACATATATTTAATTAGATGCTCCGACTGGAGCCAGAAGAACTTTGTACCAAGTCAAGATGAAACAAGAACATTAAGAACTGCGTTACTAAAAAAACCAATTCATTGAATTAAGCAAATAAAACTGATTCTTCTTCAACACGTGATCTGTCAGCATCAGGGATCGAACCACAATCCTCTAGACGAGAGGCAAGGACTCTCCCACTAAACTACAGTGTCCTACCTGTTGATTAATCATCCCAGGCTCAATATAACCATGTATCTGTGTGTCCAGTGAAAACAAGCAACACTCACAGTCAGGACCAGTTCAGGAGCTTTTGGTCTGTGGGAGGAAGAACCCACGCGTGTACGTGGAGAACAGGAAGCATCATTACAAAATAAATAAATAATAAAGTTTATTTTCTGCTTTTAATTCGTAAACACCGGAAATGCCGATCAGTTTTGCTTCTAGATATTGATTGATGTTGCATGTAGTTACAGCATTGAGCCACAAGGGGGCAGTAGAAGCACATCCCCGTGAATCAGACTGTTGATTTGATTTCAAACTAAAAGAGACTGAATAAAATAAAATAATTGAATCTGTGTTTTAAATATTATTTTATTCAGAGACGTTTGACATTTTTAAAATCTTTACTGATCTATAAAAACTCTCAACACGTTCTAAACTTTGTGTAAATAAAGTAAACACCTGACATGTTGCTGCTTCTCTTGAGACTCAATCACACATGAAGGTTTCTGTTTTATTAAAACGTTGAAGTTACAATTTCAACATCCGTCACAAGCAGATAAAAACTGAGAACCTGCAGGAACCGTTGTAGAACACGAGCAGAAGGTGTTTCACCTGAGACCAGAAGGTCCAACTGTCCATCCCTCAGTGGGAATGTCCTCTGCTGTCAGTAAAATAATCTCATTATTTGGTCTTTCAGAGAATCCAGCTGTGACTGTAACATCTGTGTGTTTTTATTTGTTTCTAAACATCTGCATATCTCAGAGGTTCCGAGCCAGGCTTTGATCCCACGATGTCCTGATGGTGAGTAGAGTCCTTCCCCACTGGACCATCTTCAGCACTCGGAAAGTGTCTGACAGATGAAGAAGATCAGACTGAAGCTTCATCATCTGGACAGAGTCTTTGTCACACAGATGTGTCCACAGGAAGACATGTCCACATGGAGATGTGTCCATACATAGACATATCCACACAGTTACGTGTCTGCACAGAGATGTGTCCACATGGAGACATGTCCACATGGAGATGTGTTTTTCATTAAACCTCCATCCAGAGACCTGGATGGACAGCAGAAATCTGTATGGACAATAGAGACATGTATGGACAGTAGAGACCTGCATGGACAGCAGACCTGGATGGACAGTAGAGACCTGCATGGACAGTAGAGACCTGCATGGACAGCAGAGACCTGCATGGACAGTAGAGACCTGCATGGACAGCAGAGACCTGCATGGACAGTAGAGACCTGCATGGACAGTAGAGACCTGGATGGACAGCAGAGACTTGCATGGACAGTAGAGACCTGCATGGACAGCAGAGACCTGGATGGACAGTAGAGACCTGCATGGACAGTAGAGACCTGCATGGACAGCAGAGACCTGCATGGACAGTAGAGACCTGCATGGACAGTAGAGACCTGGATGGACAGCAGAGACTTGCATGGACAGTAGAGACCTGCATGGACAGCAGACCTGGATGGACAGTAGAGACCTGCATGGACAGTAGAGACCTGCATGGACAGT